>JACEGR010003465.1:0-104390 GCA_014170235.1 Listronotus bonariensis | reverse complement strand
TTATAATAATATTAAATAATTCACTTATAAAAGCTAAATAAATATACTAAAATATTTAACTTTACATTTTGTAAAATATTGTTCAATATTTTAATTGAAGTTATACTATATTTATTAAAAGTTATGTTATACAGTAATAATAAACAAATATAACTTATATTTAGGGGTGAGATATAAAGTTGTTACTACTCTTTCTGATAAAAATTTCACAGCACAAACTTACACAGCTTTTAATCCTTTAGTCGTCAAATAACGTCTTAGACGTATGCAAAATGTGGCTGGTTAATTAGGTGGGTATTTTATTATGCATTAAAGAATTGATTGGCCAACGGGGCACCAAACCATATCTTTGGGTTTTTTGCTAGTAGTAAAAATAATGTCATTTATTTTGTTTAATTTTCTATAAAGCGTGCTAAAAATATTTTTTATGTTTGGTTTTACTTTTTCTCCAGTTCTATGGTTTATTTAAATTAAATATGTCTTCTTTTATAGCAAAAAATATTTTATTTGGTAAGTGATCCTGTTGACTCTAGGTTAAACGCGTTATCAAAACTATCGGGCATCTCCGCCCATTGATAGGATCTTAAGAACATATAGGTTTTTACTAAAAACGTTGACTATTCCAAATAAAAACTAGGCATACTAGCACCTAGGCATAAACAAAATAGATTTAAGCAATTTACGCCCTTTTCAATAAATACGTATACACATCCCGCCAAATTATAACATATGCTCGATTTTTTCATAAGCTTCAATACAAAAATGTTTTAATTTAAGGGGCTAAGCAGGTCTTAAAGACTTAAAAAGGGTTATTTTTTAAGCATTTAATTTGGCGTGTGTTTAAAATAATTTGTAAATTATTAAGGTACTGTTTAAGAGTATTCAGAATAAAATTCATGAAGAAATATTAAAAAATGGCGGCCATGGCATCAGTTTAAAGAGAACTCTTAAAAAAAATTGCTTCTGCGATGGACACGATTAGTCGTTGTAAAATCATCCGAAGTAAAAAAATGAAATTTAATTTTGATTCGGACCGTATTTGAAGGATTATTAAAAAAATATTTTTAGTAAATATGGTGTTAGAGGTTTAAAAAATGGATTTTTTTGCAAAAAGGTAAATCGTTTTTGTATATTACTTTTTTAATTAAAAATTTTGCACAAATCTTCGATCACGGTCGAGATAATACATCTAAATACTACTGGTTAAAATTTGATGCAAATTGGATAAATAGTATTTTAAAAATCATGTTCCCGGCAGAAGACTTTTTTTTCAAGGGGTCCTTTTGAAACTGATGTCACGGCCGCCATTTTTAAATATTTTTTATTGATTTATGTTATGAATACTCCTAAAAATACCTCTATATTGTACAAATAATTTAAATAAACGTATTTTATACAGGCTTAAATTAAATGTTTAAAAATTCGCCCTAACGGACCTACAAACTGAGTGGGGTCCGCATGTCTACGGTTGCGCAGGACACGGCATAGTGTGTTCCGGCGCCTTAGTCCTTGGTGGCTATTAGCGTTGATACATTTTGCACTTTTTCCGTCTTGTTGAGCTAACCACTAAATTTCTACCTTGGCCGCCGGAAGGATTCGAATCCACCTCACGTCAGTTGTGCGCTCAACAACACGGCATAGTGTGTTCCGGCGCCTTAGTCCTTGGTGGCTATTAGCGTTGATCAATTTTGCACTTTTTCCGTCTTGTTGAGCTAACCACTAAATTTCTGACCTTGGCCGCCGGGAGGATTCGAATCTACCTCACGTCGGTTGTGCGCTCAACAACACGGCATAGTGTGTTTCGGCGCCTTAGTCCTTGGTGGCTATTAGCGTTGATACATTTTGCACTTTTTCCGTCTTGTTGAGCTACCACTACATTTCTGACCTTGGCCGCCGGCAGGAATTCAAATTAACCTCACGTCGGTTGTGCGCTCAACAACCCAGCGCTTTAACACGCTAGGCTAACTAATAATTGGGTTATTAGGATAATTAAAAAAGGAAAATGTGTAGTAAAGGTAAAGTTATAACTCTGGCGTAACCGTTGTAATTTACTGTTAACTATACATTTTAAAGGGTTTTTAATCGCTCTGTGGGTTGTGCTTATTTGCGAACAAATTATACCTTTACTCATTTCTTACATTTTGTCACCACAAATTTGATCAGTTTCTTTTAAGAGCACATCATACAGAAATATTAAAAGTATTAATCTTTTTCAAAAACTTTTAATCACCCTGTAAGATGTATTGTTAAGGGTAAATAACAACGGTTACGCCAAAATTATAGGTTTACCTTTCTTAACCATTGTCTTTTTTAATTGTATTTATAACCTAAATATTAATAGAGAAGATACACCCCTTAAATGTAAGCATTTTTGTATTATAGTCAGTGTAGAAAATTAAGCATATTATGCGATAATTTTGTCTGTGAGTATATTATGTAACCGACACTTCACAATAATCAAATTTGTTTAAGTGAGCGGGGCTTTCCGGACCTTCCCTAATTAGCTACTTTAAAAGGTCAAATTAACCCTTGCGTCAAACAAACAGAAAAAAGAGAACCAACTCGCGCTTTTCGCCAACGGCGAACGTCAAACAGTGAACTGAAACGGCAACGTACAACTATAAATAAAGCTTTAATCTTTGTCGTCAAAGTTTAGCTTAAAATTGTTTTAAATTTCTGTAAAAAAGCGTAGTGCAGTTAAAAGGATTTTTATAGGCTTACATAGAAGATCGTGTAAAATGTATGGGTTAAGGCGGATAAAAGCCCTCATTGTTTTCATCTATCTGTCAGACACAGACGGATCCGCTCCATGACCGGAACTAAAACAAGCACAAGCAACGGCAATCCATAAAGCTGACCGCAGCTTTATATACCTGTTTGTTTTATCCCTTTTGTGCTCTAATGATAAAAATAGTGATTTAAACTTGGTGTAGGGTTTTTTTAGGAATTAAAATAGTAATTATTGTAAAAAGTACATAAAATAACATTTTTTTAATCCCTAAAAACAGCACAAGCAAGTGTGGCAATTAAACGTAGCTTTTACTTTATTTCTTCAAATTTATATTTTTTAAGTATGTGTAATTTATCTACAGGGTTAGTGTAAAAACCGAAACGGTGGATTATCTCAGCAACCGTTAAATACAAATAAACCAAATTTTTTGCCAAGGGATAGCTGAATATGAAGAGTTTAAAAATTGTATTTGCAAGGTTGACAAGTTTATAGTTTTCTCTGTATGTTAGGTAATTTTAAGGTTTTTAAAAGGAATACAGTATTTTTAATTATTGTTATCAATTGATTGTATCAACTTTATCATGACCTGATATTATCGTCTTTTTACTCCTGTCAATTTCGAATATATGGCATTACGCTCGAATACAGAAACGACTAGGTATGGTAAATTATCTCAAAAACGATTTAACCTAAATGCGTCAAAATTGGTACAGGGGAGTAACTAGACATTTTAAATTCAGGAATTGCGTTTGCGATGTTTTATAATTAAATTTTATTATTCCCTTTTCTTGACATTTTTTAAAGAATCTTGAAAACGTAGCAAAAACACTATTCATGAATTTAGTAGGTCCAGTTTTACCCCTGTACTAATTTTGACGAATATTGGTTGTATCGTTTTTTAGATAATTGACCATACATAACCGTTCTTGTATTAATTTTGAAAAAAGCATAATGCCATATCTCCGAAATTTACAGGAGTTAAAAAACGATAATATCAGGGCATAATAAAATGATACGAGCAATTGATTACAATAATAAAAAAATAGGATATTCATAAAAAAAATTAAGATTTCTAACCTACAAAGAAAACTATAAACTTGGCAACTTTGCAAAAACAGTTTTTGAATTCTTTATGTTCAGTTACCCTTTGGCACAAAATTTGGTTTATTTATATTTAAGTTTGCTGAGATAATCCACCGTACCGGTTTTTTCTATTATTTCTTATTAATGTATACTTATTTATAAACTAATTTTTTTATCCAAATATTTTGCAATTAAAAATCATGGCTTTCTCCAGAGCCGTACGTAGGAGGTGCAATGGGGTAGTTCTGTTAATTAACTTTTGTAAAAATATTACCCATATACAAAGTGTAAGGAAAATATAGTTCCTTACTTTATTTTATTTATATATATATATTTGTTTTTATTTATTTAGTTTTGCTTTATTTTGGGCAAAAAAGTTCCTTATAACCTTTGTCGAAAAATCAGCCATGTAGGAGAAAAAAAAACATGCATCACCTATTTCTTTTTAGTCATAAATAAATTAATTTGCGCCTTAAATATTTCAAATCCCATGCCCATTTGCGTAAAATTTGGTAATAGTTACATTATATTTAGTAATTAACTCTAAAAAAATATTTTTTCTGCTTAATAAATATAACTTGCCAAAAAAAAACAGACCAACAAATTCGCTTACACAACGTCTTACGAGACATCGTGTCAGCAATAAAAGATACCTACATTAAAAAAAAGTTGGTTGATAATCTGTTGCATACATTAATGCAAGTAATGTTTATGAGAATTAAACTAATACCCTATTTTAGTATGTACTGTACCAGGGCGTGCATTTTGGTATAAAAGAAATGTTTTTGGTACACGGGTATTACGATATGCTTATTAGTTACGAAGGGGCTAATTGCAATTCTAATACAAAAATTTGTAGAAGGCCTCCTAAGGCTTATGGATACGCAGTAGTGCCTAATTTTAACAATCGCGAAAGATATTGTTGGAGTGGCAAGTGAAGAACAAATTTTAAATTTAACTGACGAGGATTCGACATGGAGTACGAGAAGTAGTGTAATTACTACTGCATTTAACTGTAACCTTACTTATGTGATTTACAAATTTGTTTTTTTCTTTTTTTTGGTGCATCGCATCGTTTTAAATATGTGACTTATAATCATGGAGATTGGTGATGTGTATTGCCACGTATCGGTAAGTCCTGTTATTTTTAAGTAAATGTAATATACTGAAAGCCTTATTAAATAAAAAAATATTAACCACAAAAAGTGCGTAAAACTATACAGCCATTTAGGGCATAATTCTTAACAAATATCATACCAACGTGAAAAATTTTATGAATCAGATTCGGTCCTCGTCCGCTCGTTTCGCGGTTGTGTTGCAGTGATGCCAAATGTTTGAGAAAATTTAATTAAATACTACTTAATTTTTTGAAAAATTATTGATTTTCGGACATGGTACTTCTTTGGGTACACATAAAATTAAATTAAAAGTACTAAAAAACCAAAAAAAAATTTAAACAAGTAAAAAGATAATTAAAAATCGACGTTTCGGTGGCAAATCTGCCACCGTTGTCAAGACAAATGGAAATAAAATAATAAAAATGAAAACTTACTATTATTCAGGCTTTAAAATTCAAATTTTTTATGTTTTTCTCGGATATTCTGAAAATTTTGACATTAAATGTCAAAACATGTTTGTTTGGTTATAGTGTCATGGTGACATAGATAACTGGTTGCTGGTGTATTGATTGTTTATTTTAAAAGGTGAATAGTTAGTTAATTTTTAGTCTTCCTGAAGATACTTCAGTATCAAGCAAAGGCAACCAAGTGTTATTTAAATTAACTGAAATTGATGCTACACAATTATCTTTATTTAATAATATATACGCACTTTCTTTGATTTTGCGTTTTTAGAACAAGTTTCCTTTGCTAAAATGCTCGAAGCATCCCAGTTTATTCTATGATTGTTATCAAATGCGTGTTGGCAGATTTTTGATTTATCAAATTTTTAAATTAAGTGACAAATAAATTTAAAGAAGTAATGGCGGACTATGTGGTAACGACATAGATCATTTGATTTATGATACAGGCTGGTTCAAATTCGATGGCCACCATTAGGATCTTAGAAACTGCAAGAGAAAAAAATTAGGGCAAAATTGCGCAATTTTATGTTTAACAATATTTCGTTTAAAAAATTTAAAAATTTACATTTGTTCGAGGATTATCCGGAAAAAATCTAATTCTAACTTCTTAATAACTTTTTTGTTTTTTTTTTGAGTCTATTTAAAGAGATTATTTAAAATAAGTGTAACATAAATATTGTTACTTGTTCTATTCTACAAAATTATGCCAATAAATTTAGGATTCGACGATTTGTCTTTGAGTCGTCAACATCAACCTGTTTTTTTAATAGTCGGAATATTTGATTTTTACCTTAATAAACTCGTATTTTGATCCTAGATCGAACGACATAATATTACACTTTTAACGTTTCGACCCGAAAAACTATCATTCACCATTTTGCCATTAAAAATTATTATTTACTAATAAAATTTGTTTCTAATTATTTAACGTTTTATATATTGATTGGTAAGGTAGCAAACATAGCGGTACCTTTACAAATATTTATTACAAAAATATTTACGCCAATAACTTTTGTGCCTCTTATAGGGCCGATCCTAGACCATCTGCCGCCCACGTGCAAAAATAAAATGTCCTCCCTTATGAGTACTGTAGGAGGAGAAACCCCTTCCGAAAAAAAAAATCCTTTATAAATATATTAAAAGATTTTTTTAATGTAAACAGAAAATCAGATTATCTGTTTAAATATTTTTAAATAAAGAATAATGCTCCACAATTTTCGATACTTTCTCAAACTTTACTTTAATTCCCCATAATTCTCAATATTACCCATATTTCTCAATAAGTCCCCTAATAATTTTACATAATTTTTTGAATTTTTCCGTATTTTCCCATAATTCCTAATAGTTTCCCATAATTCCCTTTCATGACTTCCCCGTACTTATATATAACCAAAAAAAGTCCAAACACACACAAATTATGTAAATTAATTATTTTTTACTTCAACAATAATGCCCCGATAATTTTTCATTGTTTACCATAATTCCCTCGATACTTCCCCATACCCCATAATTTTCTATACGCCACTTCCCAGTGCTTTCCTATACTTTCTAATACTCAAATATTTCCCAATACTTTCCCATATTTCCCCATACTTTCCAATACTTCCCCATACTTTACCATTCTTCTCTATCTTCCCAATACTTCCTCATACTTCCCCATTCTTTCCCATACTTCGTCATACTTTTCCGTACTTCCATTATATCCTTAAACTTTTATTGTTTTTGCTTGGTTAATAAAAAAATATAATAAAATTTACCTAATTTTGTACTACCCCCAGGAAAATTTGTTTGTTTTAGTGTTTGTAATTATTAATATTTAATTTTTTTAAATATTTCCCTGTTTCCTTCTGTAGTCCAGGGGTAGGTAGTTGTTGTGGTAACCTTGAAATACACCAGGCCGATCTGGATGCTGTTTACATGAAGACCATAAATATTGTCTGTAGGATATTATCCTACAGGAAAAGTGTATAGATTTGCGAGGAATAAAAACAAGAAATTACACTTTGTTAAGAAGTAAAAAATAATATATGGGAACTTAAAATTGTCAAATCCCTTACTCTATAATAATTCTCATAAATAGTTCGAGGATTCCATAAAAATGCATCATGTGAAAATTTTCATATTGTCATTCATTACTTAAGTGGTAAAGTTGGTCCTAATTGCTTATTTTCAATTGTTTAAATAATTATAATTTAATAAATATTAATTTAAAAAATATATATAAAACGTTGTTTAGGGTTAAAAAGAAGACAATAATTAAATAACATTTTATTTGATGCAAAAAAATGTTCCTTTATTGTTTAAAAAATTGCGGTTTAAAAAATGGCTTTATGTATTGTCGTAATCAGTATTTTATTCTGAACATAATTCTGCAAAACATCTCTATAGGAATTATTTTATTATGGCGCCCATATCTCCTAGTCAATACAGGCACTTTGGGTAAAAGAATTGTATTACAAAAACTTTTAAAGAATTAATAAATATTAAAGTTAAATAAGTTAGCAAAAGTTAAAAATTTAAATCCCCGTGCGTTAGTCATCGTCATATGTTTTAACCCAACATTCTACAAATGTATTTAAAAAATAAATATTTAAAATAAATGCTTAATAGTAAATAATAAAAATACATCAAGTATATATTTTCATAAGCAGCAGCAACATGATAAATTTATTGGTTAAGCCTGGGTAAAAAGCGCTCCCATTGTTTTCCCTGGCTGTCGGACACAGACGGTTCCGCTCCGTGACCGGAACTAAAACAAGCAGAAGCAACGCCGATCCATAAAGCTGACCGCTCCTTTATGTACCTGTTTTTTTATAATAAACTATTAACATGTCGTTTTGTGTTATTTTTGTTTTTTAGTTTTTATATTTTATAGGGTTAAAATAATAAAGTTGTCGGGAATTATTATGAAATGTGGTATTCTTTTCGGTTATCTAGGCATAATCACATTACACAGCTCGTTGCTTTTAGTTGGGTTTTGTGTGTTAAACAATAGCAGGTAAAGATTATATAAGATACGCAAGACTTGGACTATGTTTATCTTAAAGCTGCGCTGGGTGAGTAGATCAGCGACAAAATTAGCTTTATGTTACAGTAACAGAGGATGAGCTAACGTTTCTATTGGTATTGCCCTAATTTCGTTTTGTATATTGGCGTTTAGGCCCTTAAGTCCCCGTAGTTTATTTTTGGTATAATATTTCTTTTAGGTAGCCCAATGCAAAGAAATAAATCGGGCCCCGTTAGGTCGGACGATCTTGCCGGTTCATTTGAAGTTAGGTGATCATCATTAACACTCACTTTTAATCGCTCAATGTTCTTTATTTTTGAACGTGGTCTACCTGTTTTAGATCGATCTTCCACGCTTCTCGTTTTTTCCAAACTGAGCGACAATAGCACGAATGGTTTTTTATTGGGCGCATCCCTGGTATTAAAAGGTGCACGGTATCGACGCTGGGTTAAAATTTTTAATTTGTCATTTAGGAAATAAAATTCTACAACTTTTATGCGTTGGGTAACTAACAAGTGGTTTATTATAAATTAACCAGAGACAAAACTGGAACAATTTAGGAAAAAGGACAAAAAGGAGAAACACTTAAAATGGGTTACCCACAATTGCTACACCCTGCACAAGGCTGCTTCGGTCGAGCCACGCTAATATCCTGGCCCAAAACTGCTTGAATATAAACACAGTCTTAGAATGTGTTTACAATGGAGCCTAGCTCGCTTTTTGCTGGTGTTTAACATATTAAAACTTAATCTAGGTCGCATCACGTGGATACAAGGTCATCAAAAAGTTTAACCCTTAACTAAAGATGAGGGTTTATTTTGACTCCTCAATCATTTGATTTATACGTTTCTAATAACACCTACTATTTATTTACTATTTACTTTTACTCAGCTCAGAGGCTCGGCACCTTTTTGTCATCCAATTATAGGTGTGTTTTCAAAAAATTGGGTAATTCACAGCCCCACAAAAAAAATGAAAGTTTATACACAAGAACCAGACATATGTATTCCCATGTATTTTTCGACAATGAATCAGAATTCAAGCTTAGAAATGACCATACACGCCTGGAATTAGCCTCAGTCTCTATAGCGCTGAAATACGGTTTTCGGTGTAGGGCGGAATCGAGAGTGCATTCAAACGCAGCTTACTGAAATTTCCTGTTTGAGCCGGAAAAATTACCTTTAGGGGCCGGAAAATTGTGTTTTGGCCTTAACAATTACAACAGTGATATTACTATGTAGGTACATTTGTATTTTGGACCTTACACTATAAAGTCGATCCGTGGATATTCTGTATTAGCGCAATAATTATATTTAATATATTGCACAATAACAAGCTTTGCTTGTAACTACTGTTTAAAATATGGATAAGAATAAAGTAGTTGCTTTAAAAATGTTTAAAAAATAAGAAAAAAAACTTTATTTCTTCTTATATTGCTTTTAAACCCATATTTGTTTAATTCTTTTTGGAAAACAAATACTCGTATCTGAAAACTAAAATAATTGCGCAATGTTATCCACAAAATACACAATAAATTACTATTACACAATAAAAATCAAGCTATTTTTGATTAATACAATATATTGTACAATCTTTTATTATTAACCACAAATGGTCAATATTGTTGTACAATATAAAAAGTAAATGTCTTCAGCTTTCAAATATCCATTTAATTAAAATGCAATATACAGGGTGTTTCAGTTAAAAAATGTCAGTTTACCAACAAATTCCTGAGGATTGTCATATGCCAAACTGGCGATATAACATGTGAACTTAAAAAAAATTGTTAACGGTGATAAAATATTCACGGTCTTTCTTTTGAAAAAGGTTTTTTTCCGTATAAGTTAAAAACTCGTTTGTCAATAATTGTTCTTTCTAATTTTAAGTCTTAAAGAGCGTGAAAAATGCTATTACTTTGCTTATTTAAACTATTTCATTGTTCGAATAATACCAAAGTTACCACTGACGGACATTTAATTTGGATGACCCTGTATAGGGTTGATACCAACAGGTTATCAGGTGTAATAATACTTTTTGTTTCTTATTTTAGTATTTAGAATATTTTTTTAAAAAGTTTTTTTTATTTAAAGCGTTTTTGTTAACGCATTTCAAATTAAATTTGTTTTAATTTTTAAAATAAGTACATATTTTGTTGTGACAGCATGCTAGAAAAAACATTATTTTTACATAAATATCTATATTTTTTAATGGAGAATCACCACTTTAAGTTCATTAATTCAAATAATTATTTTCTTCTTCTGAAGGGTTTTTAATTTTGAATAATATAAAAAAGTAAAACAAAAATAAATTGGAAGCTGTTTTTGCTGTTTTTAAAGACTCATAAAGCCATATGAATAAAAAAAAGCAATTGCTTTTGCCTATAAGTTTAATGTTTAGAAGGATTAACTTTAAACGTTTAAAATAAAATCGAGCATTTGCTTACAAGTGTATTTACTTATTAAAATGTGATGCTACTGAATAGCAGTATCACTTTTCTACAAGGAAATACTCACACTTGTACGCAAATGCTTGGCTTTATTTCTAGGTTAAAAGTAAATCCTTTATTATCTTACACTTATAAGCAAAAGCATTTGATTCTTTTATTTACCCATTAACGCGACTATAATACAAATACAATTTCAACGTGTCGAAAATGTTTTTGCTTGTCAGTGTATTTTCGTATATTCTTTTTATTATTAGTAAACAACGGTTTGGGTTTATCAGCTATGAAATTTAATTTTGTTTAGGCCTATTTTCTCGAAAAAATCATTTAGGCCATTTTCCTTTAGGACTTGCTACGCATCATTGAGGTTCGTGACCGGAAGTAGGAAAGCAACGCAATGCAGTAGTTTAGAATTTAGTTTCCTGCTATCGTGATATATTAAAGAATTTTATTGTGTATATAATCGAATTTAAATAAAATAGGTAGTTAAAAAACAAGTATGTTCTTATTCATCATATTTTTGAACTTTTAAATATTTAACTTTAATTTATATAAAGGTTAAGGGGCTACCGTACGCGTAGTATGGCAATTAAATATTTTATTGGAACCTTTTTCAAAATATTAGTAAAACAAGACTCCCAAACATGTTTTTTTTAAATTTTGATTCCAACTTTTAACGATATTAAAAAATATAGAGAACATTTTATGGTTTCTTTACTATTTTTTTTTTAAACAACAAAATCAAAAACTTAAGAAAAATAAACAAATTAAGTTCTTTCTTGCATTTTTACGACTAGTTTCAAATATATTTAATAATATATGTATATATTATAGGGTGCCTCTAAAAGGTGCGAAAAAATAGTACCATGAGTTCCTGAGGCTTAAGTATGACGATTTTAAACCCTTATTCCAAAAAATTTAAAGATACAGGAAGACAAAAATGTATTTTGGATTTAGTTTTTAGCACGCTTTTATTAACTTGGGTTGTAACTATCCATCTATCTATCTATCTATGTAACGGAATCTTTGAGCCTAATTTTTACCAACTTCCAGCTATTGGATTTCTTTGAAACTTTGCACACGTATTAAGGACCCATGACAATGCAATAATCTGCAAACAGTATCCCGTTATCCTGGTTAGGATCGCCAGGATAAAAAATTCCTTTATATTATAAAAACAACACCTGTGTTGCCATCTTTTGGCAACATCCCAAACTTTCTCAGGAACTTTAGCTACTCTTGGCAAAATGGCGAAGGAATTTTTTAGTGAATAAACTGGAGCATTTTTACATACATACATACATACATGCATATCGAACTAAAAAATGAAAAATAAATAATAGTTTAAAAAAACTAAAAAACACGCTTTTATGTGCAACCGAACTAAAAATTAGAAAATAATTTTTCATTAAAAAAATATTGTCACTTCAGAGTAAAAAGCGTGGGGTACATTTTACTATTTTTTTATAACTTTTCCCTCATAGATATTGGCAAATATAATAATTATAACATTTAATATATTAAGCACCCCACGCTTTTTACTCTGAAGTGACAATATTTTTTTAATGAAAAATTATTTTCTAATTTTTAGTTCGGTTGCATAAAAAGCGTGTTTTTAGTTTTTTAAACTATTATTTATTTAAAAATACTTGTGGTAATAGCAGGTGTATTGTCACAGTATTAGTGTAGTCAGCATTAGTCTTATTTAACCTGTCTTTAAGAGGTACGAAAAAAATGCTACAACAAACTCCAAAGAAGGACAAATTTGGGGATACAGGGTGTAAAAAAATTATTCTGAATTTAGTTATTTGTAAGGAATTTTGGTATTACTAGATGTATTGTCACAATATTGGGCTAAGAAAGGTTCTGGGAGCTAAACAAATTAAAATCTGCTATTTATTTTGTTGTAAATTCCAAAGGGCATCTTCTTCTAATTTCTTACCTCCTAAAACCTTCCCTAGCCGAATATTGTAAATTTACACCTGTTATATAACAAAATTAATTATAGCAAACTAAAAGCAGAATAATTTTTTTACACCCTGTGTCCCCAAATTCGTACTTCTTTAAAGTTTGTGGTAGCATTTTTCGTACCTCTTAAAGACACCTTAAATGTAATTAAGTTTTAAAAAATAGATAGTTTTAAGTAAAAAAAACTAAATTCAGAATAAATATTTGACATCCTGAATCTCCAAAACCATCTTCTTTTGGACTAAAGTAAGTTGGGTTAAATAGCCATATTTTAGCCTTAGAAATTTGTGGTATTATCTTTTTTGTAACTTTTAGATATATGTATTTTTTCCTGGGGTTTTAATTTTTGTAATTTATTCAAAAAATGCTCCCTATATTTTGCTTTTCCTAAACTAACAAATAATTTGGTATCATACTGGCCACGAGCTTGCTATAAACTAAAAGAAAAAGGCTATCAACATTCCCCTTACAAAAAAACGCTCGGCGTATCATGTAAAAACTCTATTCAAAAGGTATACCTTTACGTACGCCTGGAATGCGCATCAAGCGTAAGCCGTCGCTGTAAATTTCGCACCAGCTGATAAAAAATTAAAAGCGACTGCTTAAAGGTGAAACTTCTTTTAATGCAAACATAATTTCAGACGTAGAGGGTAGAGCGTATTTGAAGTCTCATGTGAAACAGCACTAAATGTTTGTCGAGACATATTACAGCTGATAAACGTCTTAAATGTAACGAGTTTAACGATAAAAAAAATAGCAAAGAAATAATATAGAAAAAGTAAAAAAGGTAACTAAGCAGGAATTAAAGGTAAGTTAAGAAAAAATAGGAATAAGTTAAAAAGAAATACATTTAAATTAAGACAATAAATGAAAACAAAAAACAAAATTGGTTAAATAAAGATAATAGAAGGGCTAAAGAACAAATGCTAAAATTAAATAAAACTAAAAGTAGAGTTATTTTGTTCTCGCATAAAGATCAAAGACAGCGCTCTCACATTTTCCGCTTAATGCTGACCGATATAATAGATAATAGAAGGGCTAAAGAACAAATGCTAAAATTAAATAAAACTAAAAGTAGAGTTATTTTATTCTCGCATAAAGATCAAAGACAGCGCTCTCAGATTTTCCGCTTAATGCTGACCGCTGACGCTGACGCTTAGTATCGTGTCAGAGGCCTAAAGAAGGTTTTCCTACCGCCAAAACCTAGGTTAAAATGTAAACGTAAATTAACAGAAAAGTGACTGGTACACCTGTATAGTTGTTTATTATTCAGCGCTCAAGAATTGACAAGGAAAAATTAAAAAAACCTGCCAAAGCCATTTTTTAAAAGTAATTATACATAACTGACTAAAACACTACTAACAATGATTGATTAGAAGATTTTTACGTTAGTTTAGAAGCTTTATTTACTAACCTGTGATTGGTTTAGGTACCCCTACTTTTAAAAACCAATAATTATGGTTAGTAGAAACATTTGGGGTTATAAACATAAAGAAAATTTTCCAAAACTTTACAAATTATAAAAGGGTTGTTATGGGGTGCCGATGAAATTTTACCTAAATAATTTTAATACTGCAATCAATAAAGGTAGTGGTAAGAAAATTAACAGTTAGGTTCTTACTCAATACCTAATAAAAACCAATTGTCAACAAATCTATTAGACAAACCCTAACTACTAGAGTATCGGATTTATTAAAATAAGACTTGGTATAGGCAAATGGACAGGGAAGATTTTTCGCATAATTTTTATTTTTTGATTACTTCTTGTTTAAACGGAAATGGCTTCAGTTTTAAATTTTTAAATGAAACACACTATATATTTTAATATTTCTGGACTCCTAAAACAATTCTAAATATAAATTAAACCTGATTAAGGGTTTTTAAGACTACTTGATTTTTTTGCGAGCCATTTGTAATATTGCATCTGGGTGGCTTTGATTCTTTATTTGTGTCCTTTTAATCCGATCGCAAATAAACTGGTGTCGTTGGATTCGTCCAAAAATCCATTTCTTGAAACGTGCTTGTCTTAAAAGGAAGGAAACCACTTAAAAATAATAGTTAGGCATAAAAAAGTTAATTTGCCAATTTGTTTTATTTTTATCTTTCATATTAGTCATTAAAACTTTGAGGTTGTATTTTTGTAACATCACCTTGGACTAATTTGCTTTTAATTATGACTACCTAGGTGAAATGTTAAAAAAGGCTTTAAAAAATTAAGTAGGTTTAAGAAAAATATAAAATGACACATTTCTATTAAGAATTGCCTTGTGCATCCAAAAATATGCACAGATGTTCCATTTATAAATTCAAAGTTGGTGCAATTTCCGGTTAAACCGGAAGCAACTGAAAAGTGAAAAATATGCAAAAAATCTTCTCACACCATTTACCAGTACCAAATATAGCTTTAATATGTCCAATACTTTAGGAGTTATGGCTCGTCTAATAAATTCGTTGACACCTGGTCAAAATACAAAATTTAGATTATTAGTGATTTTATAAGTGTCAATATTTAACAAAAAAATATCTATAGGTAAAATATACACATAAGTATATTATACATATAAATGCTTCATTTTATGATTAAATTGTCAAATATTACATACATATTGTAGTTTGTTTTTTGCTATAATATGTTAATCCGGGTGCCCCCGAAAGTGTTACACGATTTTGAAATTTTGGTCAGATGGATGTTTCAGATTTATTGTAGCACGTTCAGTGCCTGTAGAACTGATTTTCAGAAAAATATATAGAATGTTTCCTTTAAAATGGCAAAGTTGAGAGCACTTCTGGTTAAATCAGATGTGCCACATTTTTTTTTATCTTTGGACAATTTACGAAGACTGAAAGCCTAAATACTGACGTACCGTGGGTGTCTTAAGCAAGGTAAGAGGAAGTTTGTTAACACGGGACTTAAAAACTTGAAGATTTGGGGAAGAAGGAAAGACCTCCGCTGGCAGTAGGTTCCACAGTCTAGAAACTCTAGGGATAAAAGAACGAACGAAATGGGAAGTTCGGGGCCTGTCCAATTGAACTGTATAGGGATGCATACACGCTCTTTCTGTTGGGAGCTGCAAGAGGAGGGACTATACTGGATAATTCGTCGGAGGAGAAGCCGTAAAAGTATCTATAGAAGAGCGATAAATCTCCCACAGCTCGACGATGGGCAAGAGAAGAAAGTCTTTGAGTAAGTAAAGGATTATTAATAAGACGAACAGCCCTTCTTTGAATGGCATCAAGAATGCTGAGGGTTGTAGGGGATGCCATTCCCCAGACATGAGAACAATGTTCCAGAGAGGGTAAATTTACACGATTTAGAGAGGGTCGAATTTGGGACAAATACAAGGTGTATAAATTGGAAGGAGAAAAATACTTTTTGGCTCGGAAAAGAAATCCAAGCTTTTTGAAACCGCGGTGGCTATAGATACAATGTGTTTATGCCAGTTAAGGTTATTCTCAAATGTGACGCCCACAAGGTTAAATGTGTCCCCACTCTGCAAAACCTGGCGACTTATAAGCAAAGGATTAGTGTTTGATGACTTTTTCGCGACAAGGAACATGATTGTGTTTTGGATGCATTAAATTGAACGAGTTTTTGGCGCCCCAATCCAATATCAAATTGAGATCCTGTGAAAGAGATATCTGCATCGCCCTGCGTTTGCCTTCCAAGTCGGGTTAAGAGATTGGTTTGGGAACCTAAAAAGTGGAGTGAAGGGTACTATTGTCAGCATAAATATGAATGGGATTGGTTGTGGAAGAAAGAAGGTCGTTGATGTGAAGAAGAAACAAAGTTGGTGCTAGTACTGAACCCTGAGGCACTCCAGCATTAATTTCGTGAAAGCTCGAAAAGTGGCCCTCAACTAACACAAAACAAAAACTGGAAAGCCAAGAGCAGAGTTTAGTTGGAAAACCGTAGGAGGGAAGTTTATTAAGAAGTGCGTCATGCTAGACTTGGTCGAAAGCTTTAGATATATTAAGAGCAACGATCTAGGACTCACCTAGAAACTCAAGAGACTTGTTCCAGTTGTGTGAAACGAAGGAAAGAAGATCTGCTGTAGATCTTTTGTGACGAAATCCGTATTGCCTGTTATGTAAAATTTTATGTTTTTCTAAATACCTAAGAACTTGCGAGTTAATGGATTTCTCCATTACTTTACAAAGCATAAAATCTAAAATATAAAAATCTGCATCTTATTTAACCATATATTCGACTAAAGTTTAAAAATCGCTTAACACTTCTCAAGAAAATGACAGGCTTGCTAGTAATTTTGTGGGTACCCGGTATGTTGTTAAATTACTTTAACTTTTTTTTATTAATTATTGGCTTTCGCCCAGAGTAAAATATTAATAATTTATATTTAATAATGTTCCCATAAGCAAGAGCTTTCAAATAACAATTTAATTAGTACTTTTATGTTCACCCGTTTTTCTAAAAACAATTTTATTTTCCCCAAAGGCCCTTAAGAATTTAAATCACTTTTTGTTTTCTAATTACCTTCACTTCTTAAAATTTGTTTTCGGTATACGAGCTGGGCCTTAAAGAAAAAGGCAAATTGAAATACTTGTCGCTTAAAGACAAATTATTAAGTAATTTTCGTTCTCCCATTATTCCGGTATATATTTATTTACTTCATTATTTAAAAATTTTAAAAAATAGGTTTTCACCAGGACACCCGCTTAAATGTTTAATTTTGTTATGGTAATTTGCTTATGAGCAGGGGCGTAGCGAGAGTTTTAAAAAATGAGGGGTAAAGTCCTTTTGAGACGCCTGAATGTTTAAATACAAAGTTTTATTTTAAATAACCTTTTTTAAAACACATGATTTGATTGTTAGCGTACTCCAATTTTAAAAAGCCACTGATATTTTGTTGGTTGAATGAAGGCCTGTTCACAGTAACAGACAAAAAAAATTGTATTTTTTTTCGTTTAAAATATTGTTTAATAATAGAGAATTATTACAAGTTGCCTTATTCAGCTCGGGAATTATTAATACCGGCCTTATTTAAATAGTGCAGTACTCATGCAGTTATTGCAAATCATGTTGACAGTACCATTAACCTAAGAAAAGGAGGGACAAATTTTAGTTGTTTTTCTTTATTGTTTTGTGTTGTAGGGTTTTGTTTAATTTAAAAAGCAAGGTTTTAAGTATTTACTTCTAAAATCTTTTCGATTTTGTGCTCGGCAGCCGTTTGGTTTACACGAACAGTTAAAATAAGGCCAAAATAAGGCACGACCTAAAACCGACATAAAAAGCCAGGCACTATCCCTATTAAGAGAGTCCTTATCCCACCATGCATCTGCGCAAGCTCTGATGGCAAAATAATGCCGGTATTATTAGTGCCTAGCCTTATTTTACTGTGAAATATTTCGCTAAAACCTTAACAGTACTTAAGGTAAAACTAAATACCTCCTTCCAAAGCATTTTATTTTCTTTATGATAATTATTTCTGCTCATATTTTGATGATAATTTTTTGTGCTGTTTTTATGCTGGTGTTATTCCTTTATTTAAAAATTTAAATCTAGTAGCTCTTCCTAAGTTTTATAAACGCCAGAAAACGAGAGAATATGTATAAAAAAACTTGTCTTAAAAGTTGCGTAAATTTCGATTTTGACAAAATTCGACATAAAAAGTTTTTTGGAGTGCTGATCACGAATCTAAAAGATTTTTTTTTAACGATTCGTTCAAGATATTTATAATAAAAATAAAAATTATACTTACATTATTTTTGCTATATTCAGTTTTCTTTTTACTAACAATTTTTGATTTAAAGCTTAACTGATTGACAATGTTAAATTTACACGATTTAAATACATATTTTTTTATTTAATTTACACCTTTTTTCCATTAAATTGCAAAGCTTTACTGTCAATTATTTCAATCGTAGTAGCCTTTGGCTGTACTATGAATGCAGCATTTTGGGGGTTGAAGCTTTGCATTTGATAGGAAAAAGGTGCAAAATAATTTAAAAAAAATTTGTAAGGGTATACATTAAATATTGTTTTTCTTTTTAGCTTTAAAATCGGAATTGTGTTAATAAAAAAGTGGGAACATAATAAAAAACGTTACTATGATTTATAATTTTAATAATAGATATCTTGAGACCAAAAAGTTTCCGATTTGTGATGGATGCCTCAAAAAACCCGCGTATACAAAATTTCATTAAAATGGGAGTTGCCAAAACTTTGTAAATAATTACAACAACACTTAATTTTATTGTAGGCATTTACATACTTTGTAGTAATAATTTTGGTGTAGTTTATTAATTGCTACATTTTTGTTTTGTGAAAACTATATAAAGAAATTAAATGAAAGATTTATTAAGAAATTATTATTTTTTTGAGAAAGGGGCGCCAAGTTCTGGAGGCGGGGGTGGCGATCCCCTGTGGCTACGACAACGCTTATACGTTAGGGTAATAATTTATACTAATATTATAAAGAGGTAAAGTTTATAATTTGTTTGTTTGTAGTCGCTAATCTTCAGAAATACTGAACTGATCATAAACATTTTTTCACAATTTAAAAGCTACACTATTCAGTAGTGTTATAGGCTAGATTAGATTAGATTAGATTAGAATAGGGCTGGGATAACCCATGCACTGAAGCCGTTCGGCTTATTGTGCGCCCTGTCTTTTTACGTCTGGGTGCCAGACGGGACCTACAGCTTAACGTGGGTTCCGAACCACGGTACCAACTGAGTGGGGTCCATATGTCTACGGTTGCGGAGGACACGGCAAAGTGTGTTCCGGCGCCCTGGTCCTTTGGTGGCCTTCAGCGTCATTACATTTTGCACTTTGTCTGTCTGGTGTTGAGCTAACCACTAAATTTCCGACCAACTTATAAATAAGTATTTGGCCTCAGCAGAATTCGAACCCACCTCACGTCCGTTGTGCGCTCAACGACTTAACGCCTTACACGCTAAGCCATCAAGGCTATATTTTATTATGAATAAACCAACAGGTCACAAAAAAAACATGGATGTGAAGTAGCAAAAATTTATATCTAATAATGACATTGAACGACTTCCATAATTAAACGGTGCGGTGGTTCAGTAGTAGAATGCTTACCTGCCACACGATCTGTCCTGGTTCAATTCCCGCCAATGCAGATTCTTTTTATATATATATATATAAATAGTGTGATGGGTCGGCTTGTTGTCAAAATTTACGTAAAATGTTTTAAAAAATTCTAGACTGTTTATTTTACTTGCAAAATAAACTTATAGATGTAGATATCATTAAAATAAATTAATAAATTAAAGGGTAATTTTAAAGTTTGTGCACGCAAAGTGAAAACTTAATTGTTATTGTTTTATTTAATTATGATTAATACATGCTGATAATCAACACCTTTTACTATTTCCTAATATATTAATATTTTTTTGTTAAGCAAAATACTAATAAGATTTTTAGTATTTGGTCAAGTTGTAAAAAAAAACAAAAAATAACTCTTATTTTAACTTAAACAAATAAAGTTTACGTAAATAAAGCCAGTTTTTTTATATTAATTTTTATTATTTTTATACAATGTGTCTACTCCGTCTACATAACTTGGCGTCATATATGGCATTGTATATTGTTCTTGTTTTTTTCTTTTGAGCAAAAATTACATTTTTGACCAAACCTTGTAGATCACTGAAACAATTTGAAATCAAATGGTTGTATAGATTTTGCACCATGCAAAACCTATTGTAAAGAATTTTTGTTTCGTAAAATTTATAATAAAAAAGTTTTACTGTATATTACAGAAACAAAAAATGGCGAAATAATTTTTTTTTAAATGCATGCTGCAAACTTTGTTTTTGGGATTACTCCTTAACTGGCCGATCGCCAGAAAAAAACATTTTGGGATTTCTCTTATTAAAAAAAATAACCCATACGTTGCGAACTTTTTGCCGGTCACCATATAATAGTTTTATTATTTTTTATTTATTTATTTATTTTTTATAAAGATAATATTATCCAAGTCTACATTTTCGTGTCGAAATTTTAATATAAAGATATTCCACGAAACCTTGCATCGCATTGCGAAGAAATTATTTTATTTATTTCCCCTTAGCACAAGCTCCGAATAGGAAGCGGCCTTCAATCCATCTGTTTTGTAATTATTATTGGTATCGCTATAATGTTGTGATTATGGTTAAGGACTCGGTCAAGGAAATATTAAATATAAAAAAATATCCTTAAAGCTTTTGGCTCACCCTATATATTGGCAACCCCTACTTTTTTTTTTTTTTTGCTTTTAGTACATAACCTGCCATAATTTTATTGTTATAAAACCGTTAGACATATTTTTTCATATAGTTAATTAAATATTAGAATGTACAAAAAAAAAATGTAATATTTTCAAATTTAAAAAATTAAAAACTACTGATAAGCTCTTTTGGAAACTTATTTACACACAATAGTAATTTTTGTAATGGTCTATAAAGTTATACTTTTATTTGAATAAAAGCTTGACTGCATGAGCCGTTAGTCTATTCCATGGGTAAAAAGAAGAATACTTTATGCATGTGATTCATACAGCGTTAAATTCAAGGGGTCGCCCCCGGGGGCGAGGTAATCCTTCCCTCCCTCCCCCCGGAGCTAACAACGTTTCCCTAGGAAGAAATAAATCAAATTTAATGTGGTGGTCAAATAATTAAAGGTAATCTGAAAGTAGGTTTTGTTTGCTTTTTAAACGTAGGGAATTTTTTTGTTCTTCAACTTTTTCGCAAAACTAATTTTTCTATCGTTAACAGGATCCCTTTCGGTAATATTAAACTTTCCCTGGAAAAAAATTGAAATTCAACACTGGTTTTATACTAGATATTTTCTACTACCTTATAAAAAATTTCCTAAATTTAGCTTTTTTTTAATCACAGTCACAAGTATTCATATTAATTTTTATTTGCAAAAAAATATATAATATGTAGAGTATTCGGGATATAAGCACATGATGTATACAAGGACACAAGCTTCACCCAAAGGGGTACATTAGGGTGACTTTTGACATAAACAAAACAAATACTATTAAATAAAATTGTTAATTTATTTTTACCGTTTTACATTCATTTTAGGGTTAGGATGTAGAATATTAAATGGGGCATTAAATATTTAATTAATTAAATCTAGATTTAAAATCAATATTATTAATTTATTTCTAATAATTTTTACTAAATTTATTTGTAAACTGTCAAATTTTAAATTAAATTACTTTGGTCACTATAAATTAATAATATATCTAGTAAGTAACGTACTTTTAAACCAATATACTATATTTTTTATTAAGATAGCGGAGGTTACTGACTTTTAAACCAATAAAATACATTTTTTGTTTAGGTGCTTTTCTTAATTTATAGTAAACAGAGTATAGATCTCTTCTTTTAGTTAATGTCGCTTTTATTCTTACACTGTATACAGCATAAGTTGACGGTTTCGTTCATCGGCAATGCGTGGAAAGGAGACAGTCTAAATACTAGTCAGTGAAGGTTAAACAGAGAACGAATTCATCTAAAACGCAACGGGACACACGCATCTCCCACTTTTATCATTTCAACCGATGTCCAACGACTTCTTGGGCACTATCCGCACGAAAATACCATTTAATAATATTAATTTTTTGTTTAGTAGTGTTCATTTTTATTTTAACTATTGTATCTGTTTACCAGCAAAGGCTTAAAGTGAAGTAACAAGTTGAGAGAAATGCGTAGATATCAAAACAAATTCTGTGATGTGCAGTGAGAGGCGGGGCATCAGCCCCACTTTGTCGATGCTTTACTCGCCAATGTACCATATCAGATAGCTCAACCTGTACATTGCTATTAAAATAATTTTTGGTAGGTTCTGAAACAATGGAATTTGTCAAAGAGTGAAAAAAACGTTTAACCGTTGAAAAAATATCTAGTGAACCAAATGAAGTACTTTCTCTTTAGAATAACTGTGAAATCAGCATTTTTTAACACTTAAAAGCTCATTTGCCATTGTTAATAAACGATAATATTTAATTTTGTTACGAAATATCCAACACATTAAAACCCATTGCCATATGTCTTTTTTGTTTTTAATTTGGAAAGTACAGTAACAGAGAGTTTACCTTGTATTAAAAGTAAAATAATCAAACCATGTAAGATAAAACGAACGCTGCAAATAAACCTAACGGAACAGCCAGAAATATAGGGCGAATACGTGCACAACCTTTATATCGTTGTAAAAAATATTACCGTACCCGAATATATTTTGATTTGAAGGTAACATATCTCTTAACGTATATTATCCTAAAGGTTAAGCTTTAATTAGAATGCAGCTTTTAGAAAAATAAAGATCTATTAGATCTAAAACATATAATATAAAAAAGTTATTTAGCCTTTTTTACTAATTACACAGGTACGTAGTTTATACTTACTTGACGTCCCCTTATTAAAAACAGAAAAATTATAATTCAGTCACCCACAGTAAACCATAGTAATTTGCTAAATGACGTGTTTAGGCCGACCTGACTTAAACTGCTCATTCACAGAATTTTTAACATTAACTCTTAATAACTTTAAAAATATAAATTTTAAAGAAAAAAGTTTAAAACTAAAGTTGTAGGAAATTTATTGGTTTAAAAACTTAGTCATTTGCAATTTCTTGTTTAAACAATTTATCGGTAAAAAGTCAAATAACAAAGAGTAATATTCTTATAAATCGTAAACGGTAAGCGATACAAAAGAAATTATAAAAAAGAAAGATAGAAAATTTAGTTATCTATAATAAAGGTGTTTATAATTATAAACCTTAAGTGTACAGTTACGAAAATACATGCCCAAGCGATTTTTCGCAAAACGGCGGCACTTCCGGTCGCCATATTTGCAAGTATTTTGTGGTTTTAAATTTATTACGTCCTACTGCACCTATTTGTGAAAAAAGTACTTCTGTAGAATTTTGCAAAAAAACCCTTCAGTTCCTCTACTATACCGGGTGATGCATCGCCGGGCGGGACATAGGAAATCCCATGTAATTTTTAATTGGGTCAATTATTGGCTCTCCTAATTATGTTAAAGAAAAATTTTATTAAAGTTTATTGAAGAGCATGCAAATCTACGTCTATGGTAAAAATATAGATTTTTCGGTTAACCCGTTTGCTAGTTAGATGCTAATATATTTTTAAAAAGTATTACATTATTATCGCCTAATATTTATGAACAACAATAAAAATACCAGTTAGCGTGACATAGCGTTGTCATTTTGAAATTTAGTGCTTTAATATTATCAAAAAATCGTAGAGCGAAAGATTTACCATGAGTTATACTACTAAAGAAAAAGTATTGATGATTAAATGGTACTATCAAGGGAAATATTTACCAAAGGTGTCATACTTGTTCTGCTTAGTATCCGATTGAACCGATACCCGGAAAAGTCGATAGGACTATCAAAACATTTGGGACCAAGGCACAGTGACCAAATAACTGCAGATGTGAGAAGGTAGGAAGTATCTATGAAAGAAAATGTAAGAGATGATAGGTACTTGAAAATTTTATTGCACGTGGAAGAAAATGAAGGGAAGGTCAAGATCAATTAGCAGTGCTCGGATTTTGAAAACATAAATACATTTATACAAATATGAAAGACATCAAGAGCCTTTAAGGAATGGGGATGAAATACGATGGCAGAAATTTTGTTTTTCCATTCTAATCAAGAATTTGAATGCAGAATTTTATTGGAACCACTCCGAAGAACTAATTTTACCGCTTTAAATAAAGCATCATGGAAAAAATCAGGAAATTTAATACCAAATGGATGGCCTGCCCGGCACATATGGCTATATGGCTGTTCAGGGAATATTTACACAATGCTTTTAATGGAAATGTTATTGGTCTACGTCACACCATAAATTGGCCAGCTAGATCTTCTGATATTTCCAAATGACTTTTCTCTGGAACCATTTAAAAAAGCATGATATACAAGGATAAAAATTACTCTAATCTATGAGTTAAAAAGTGTTATTTTTGCAGAATGCAATAAAATTTCAATTTACCAGTTAGCCAATGTAAAGACAATTTTATGAACGTCTGAGTTATTGTCTAGCAGTCAATGGAGGAATATTTAAAAAAATTCTTAAATTCTAGTTTATTTCCCACATATTAATTATTGTAATAATATTAATAATTTGATGACATGTAAATATTATACATGTCATAAGTTCTTGAAATTTGTTACTCTAGTTTAGTTTAACTTAACTTAATTCGTTTGTATAAATACAACTTTAATCTTTTCACTGTACGATTTTTTGATAATAATAAAGCACTGAATTTCAAAATGACAACGTTAAGTCACTCTAACTGGTATTTTTATTGTTCTTCATAAATATGAGGCGATAATAATGTAACAATTTTAAAAATATATTAGCATAAATATTAGGCGATAATAATGTAATACTTTTTAAAAAATATATTAGCATTTAACTAGCAAACGGGTTAACCGAAAAATCTAAAGTATTTACCATGGAAGTAGATTTGCATGCTCTTTAATAAACTTCAATAGAATTTTTCTCTAAAATAATTAGAGGGGCCAATAATTGACCCCATTAAAAATTACATGGGTTTTTCTATGTCCCGCCCAGCGATGCATCACCCGGTATGCAATTTTTAAACGTATGTTTTGGGTATCGGACAAGGCGGCTTTGGTTTGTAAATTCTTTTTAACTGGATGAACTAACGAAACTCGTCACCTAAATTTTGTCATTTCAATAATTTGGGCAAAATCAAAAAAATACCTACTAAACTGTTATTTTTGTGTGTCTTTAATTAAAGGTGCCAATAACTTCAATCATAAAAATGTTCTGTTCCCATTTTTGGACGTATTTCTGCCACCAATATACATAAATTAGGTTTTATTAAAACATTTGTCATAGCTACCATGAATAGTTTAAATTAGCATACTAGTACATTTTTGACACTTTTAAAAATAAAATTTTAGAAAAACGATTGAAGGGCTTATTGTAAAAACTCGATAAGCCACAATCAAAAAAGACGGAGTTATTAAATTTTAAATTAAAAAATTAATGTGGTTAATTAACTTTTATCAAAAATAAATTTGAATATCTTTAAATGAGTTAATAAACTTCAAGGATATTACTTTTCCCTTTTTTATTGTCGCTTATTTTATTAATTATTTAATAAATTAGACAGTAAAACGGACTTCTGTGGCTGTGTGGTTTATCATGTTTTTACATTAGGTCCACCTGTTATATTTTATCACCATTAATAGGATCTATTAAAATTCTTTTATAAAAGTCTATATATAATATATCCAATTTTTCATAGTTTCGAAAATATGGCCATCTTCAGAAGTTTTTTTATATAAAACACCTCGTACATTGTATCTTTATTAAAATATTTTAAAAAGCTGTTAGAAAATTATTACATATCATAATATGTCTATCTTTAATAGTTTTGGAAATATAGCCAAGTAAATCTAAAAAATAGAACATATTTTCTTCATTTTATCTATGGCTCTATATTTAATGGGTGCGTTCTGCCATTCCAGAATCGAAATGATCCGAACATACCGTTTTCTTGCAAATTCCACCAGTTTCTGCGGCTACCAGTTCTACCGACTATTTTGACCGTAGAGCTGGTGAAATGTTGGTCTGCAGTGGAAAAAGAAACAGCTGTTTTGTGTCATTAATGATTTAAAATTTTTTCTTCTTCTAAATGAATATTTACAACACCCAAAATATTTATTACTAGCTTTTGCCCGCGGCTTTGTACGCGTCACATTTGCATTAAAACATACACATATACATAAAACCTTTTTCTTAAATCAGTCTTTTATTTAAAAAACCGCATCAAAATCCGTTGAGTAATATCGAATTTTAACTGTAAACTATTTTTTAAACACTCTGTATATGTTTTTTTAGCATTATTATACATATAAATCTCCTTCTTAAATCAGTCTACCTAGTAAAAAACCGCATCACAATCCGTTGAGATATATCGAATTTTAAATGTAAACCAGTTTTTACACACTCTGTATATGTTTTTTTGACCTTATTATACGTATAAACCTTTTTTTTAAATTACTATATTTATTTAAAAAAAACGCTTTAAAATCCGTTGAGAATAGAAACGTCAATATCGAACTTTAAAAAGTAAACTATTTTTTTATAAACACTCTATATTTTTTTTGACATTTAATCAGTCTACCTATTTAAAAAACAGCATTAAAATTCGTCAAGTATTATCGAATTTTAAATGTATTTTTTTGTAACTCTGTATATGTTTTTTTTATATTATTATACCTATAATTTTTTCTCTTGATTCACTTCCTTTGAGAATACTAACGTCAATATCAAATTTTTATTGTTAACTGTTTTTGTAAACATTTTGTATATGTTCTTTTTTTAACATATAAACCTTTTTCTTAAATTACTCTATCTATTAAAAAAAAACGCATTAAAATCCGATTTTTAAATGTAAACTATGTTTTGAAACACTTTGTATATGTTTTTTAGACATGATTATACATATAAACCTTCCTCTTGAATTATTCTATCTATTAAAAAACTGCATCAAAATCCGTTGAGTAATATCGAATTTTATATGTAAACTATGTTTTTAAACACTCTGTATATGTTTTTTTTTTGATATTATTATACATATAAACCTTTCTCTTGGATCACTCTATCTAATAAAAACCGCATTAAAATCCATTGAGAATAGTAACGTCAATATCGAATTTTAGTTATAGTTTATCCAAGATAACCGACCCGTGCCCACTTCGTTGAGCGTTAATGTCGGAACTCTTTGTTTAATAATAGTAAAATATAGCCTTTAACACTCCTGAATAGTGTGAAGGTTAGCGGCTACAAAGCCACAAACCAACAAACTTACAAACAAAGTTACAAACTTTACCTCTTTATATATTAGAATAGATTTAAATTAATTTATATTTTCGTTTTGGGGCCGTACGTTGTTGCTGCAAACATTGGTTTTTGCATTAGGGTTATGTTGACGCTTTTTTACAATTGACATTTTATTTTTCCTTTTAAATGGAACACCCTGTATATTATTATTAATTTTGATTGCTGACTCTATTCTAAGCATTTTTTATTAACCATATGTTATACCTATATTAACTAGGTTCCTAGAAAACGACATATCTAATAATTAGGGATACCAATGCGATATTTGAACATAGCCGATAGCCGTATTTACCTGAGCAACAAATAACTAGTTACTAATAAGTAATCAATAGTTTGACATCTGCAAGTTAAATTCTGACAGAAATAAGCAAAAAGAAAATAGCATGGCCTTTCTACTTACTGAAACAGAGAGAATTAATATTTAAATTTTAAGGGGGTGTGGTGATAAACAGAGATCATATCAGGAGGTATGTGCTATTTACAATAATTTGCATCCAGACAATCACATTCAAAAAAATGCAGTTTTTCGAACTGTCCAACGTTACAGAACGACTGGTAGTGTAAAAACGGGCCAGCATCTGGAAGACCTAGGACTGCTATCTCCGAGGAGAAAAATTAGATTTTCTGCTTGCGCTAGAAGAAAATCCCAAACAATCCACCAATCAGCTTGCTTTAGACCATGAGATTGATCAAAAATCTGAACGAACCATTCTTCATAGTGAGAAAATGTATCCATATAAAGGTAATGTTGTACAAGAACTAGAAAGATTGAAGAGAACCAGCATTTTTCAAACAATATTGTGTTTTCGGATAAAGCCACCTTTACCTTACACGGAATGATCAATAAGCAAAATAACCGCTACTGGGCGCGAAATAACCCTGGTATGGAGAACTGCATACACAATTCCCAGAAAAAGTTAATGTTTGGGCTGGATTGTTTGCGAGCCATGTAATTGGACCCTTTTTTATCGATGGAAATTTGACCGGTGATCAATATCTCCAGCTTCTTCGGCAAGAAATAGTTCCAGCTATAAACAATTTAAATGCCGATATTAACTTAACCTGATATCAGCAAGATGGAGCCCCTCCTCATTTTACTCGTGAGGTTAGAAAATTTTTATATGTCACGTTCCCAAATCGTTGGATAGGAGGAAGAGGGCCTATCGAATGGCCCTCGCGGTCCCCCGATCTTTCGCCATTAGATTTCTTTTATTGGGTCACCTGAAAAACAATGTTTATTGAAACAAATCAAATAATTTGGAAGAACTAAGACTGAAAATTGGCAATGAAAGTGCCAGAATAACAAGGGAAATGGTGTTAAATACCCAAAGACATTGTCAGTTAGTAAATGGGGGTCATTTTCAACACTTATTAAACTATAGAGCCGTTTTACTATAATTTGTTATTGTTTAAAGATAGTTTATTAAATTGTTTCTTGTTTAAAGTTAGCCCATTAAATTGTTTCTTGAAATTAATTTTGTGTTTTGTAACTGATCAAAATGTTATGATATCTAGGAAACTAATGAATTTAGGTATAACATATGGTTAACAAAAATGCTTAGAATAGAGTCAGCAATCAAAATTAATAATAATATACAGGGTGTTCCATTTAAAAAACATATCTATGATTTTCCACAACTTTGTGGGAGACCCTGTAGGTTTTAATTTATCAAAGATAATATGTAGATTTGTAACAGCCCTACAACTTTTATATAAAACATTTTTTGGTAACTATTGTATATTTTAAGATAATCGACCGTTCTGGTTATTTTTCCTAACACTGTATATTTAAACAATAGGAGAGAGACGTATTAAATTTGGTATTTCGCCTTTTAAAAGACCTTATTAATGGTGATACAATATAAGGAGTAGTGTGTCTATCCTCTCATAACAACCAGATACTGTTATGCATCTTAGGATCTGGCTTTGGTATCGTTGTAGTCTTGCTATTTGAGTGTTAGACACACTCCACCATACGGGGCTTCGGAAGTCATTAGTGGATGAAATATTTGTTTATACATGGTAACTTTTTTTTCCGAAAATGGGCTAGACATAATTGAAAGCATTAAATAAAAGTTATGCATTGCTGCATATGTTGCACATTTTTACAAAGCACAGCCTTGTTTCTACCATTTTGCTGCAATGACGCATCACCTGTTCGTCATTGCAGCAAAATGGTAGAAACAAGGCTGTGCTTTTGTAAAAATGTTTTAAATTTTAACCCCGCTGAGGGATGTTTGTTGATTTTATCTTATGGTAATGAGTTGATTGTTCTATGTGTAATGTGATACATTAATTTAAATTATGACTTGTTTTATGCACTCCAAAGCTGTGACTCCTGCTTGACAAGTAGCACTGAAGATGGATTTTCCGAAAGCGCTCTGCTATGCATTTTAGATTTTATTAAATAATTGCACGAAATACAAAGGTTTCATTCCTCCCCTTTAAAATTTGTAAAAGCAGCTTAAGCGGTTTTAAAAATACTTTAGCCCATCTGAACTTTTAACCTAAAATGTGATGTCATACCTTAGCAGCTAGTAAAAATGAAATTTTAAAAGTTTCCGGACTAAGCAATTTATTGCAATGAAAATAAATGTGGCATTCCATTAAAAAAGAAAAAAAAACCAAAAAGATACGTGTAGCACAAAAGAGGGAAATCTGGCAACGTTGCCGATATTACTAAAAAATTCTTTATGTCTGAAATTTTGCAGATACCAAATTTTGTAAATGTAGCTTTAGTGGTTTTAAAGATATTTAAGAGTTGCAGTACTTTTTACTAATCCAGTATGTTGCTTAAATGAGAGTCTTTCGTCGATTGTAACTCCTAAATATTTTATTGTCTTTTTGGGTAAATATAGTTGTTATTTATTTTTAATGGTACGTTTACCTTATTGATAAACTTTTTGGTTATAACTAAACATTTAATCTTTGTCTCATTTACACTTATTTTACATTTATTCCACCAAGGTTGTAAACAGTGGAGATGGTTTTGTAAGTATTTTTTCGCAACATTTGCAATAATGTCACCTTGGTTTGTAACGCTCAATAACTTATTAAACTTTCATAAAAAAACAAATCTTTAATAAAAAAAAACTTTCAAAAAAACAAAAAAACTTATATTGTCCCTAGAATGATTTGCAGTATTAATTCGTTCGCAGGTTACTTGGGGCCGCCAGCTTTTAGACAGTGGAGACGGGAGTGGGTTGTTAATATTTAATGAGCGCCACCTGGTTAGGGTTACTCCAAGGCCTGAGTTAAGTTAGAAAAACAAGGAAGTTTCCAATAACCAGGAATTGTAGTTTCCTGATACTACAAATCAATTCAGAAATAGGGTTGGGTTAGCAATAACTTCCCCTATTAAAAAATAATTCAGTTTTATTCATTAACAGTTTAAAATTAATTTAATACATCTAATTAGTATGTGTAGAAGAATTTAGTATATCAAAGTACTTAATCATGATACAGTAAACTAAAACAATAAAGTGATCGATGACTAAGTGAATTAATTTGGGATTAAAATCATAAAAGGTTCTGAAACGGAGGGGCGTAATGTGATCACATGCCGCAACGTTGTAATATAGTAATGGGTTAATTAATATGTATTTAAAAAAAAATAATTCACTTAAACCTTACAATACGAAAATATGTTGCCATATACCAAAAAAACAATAGGAAAATTGCTCACTTATGAGATTCTTTACTTTCAGAAGGAAATTATGCTAGATCTTTGTTTTCTTTTTAACTTAATAACTAACAGCAACCTACTTTAGTGTTTAAATTTATCTATATACAGTTTATTTGATCAACATAATTTCCCTTTTTTTAAGTACGCATAAAAAAAAATATATATAAATCTTTTTTCTTTTTAAATAATCAACCGTCTTCCTTTTACTTTAATTAATTAACTTATAATTAAAACTTGCGTGTAGCCAATCCAGAGTGTTTTCCAGCTGCAGTGGTATGAATGCCCATACAGGAAATGCCAAGATCGTTTAAGCAGCTTGGACTGTCGTAGGGAGGAATGTGTACCACACCAGTAATAAAAACCCTAATAGAAATTATCAATTAGGCTTCAAGTAGCAACTCTGTATTATTTATTTATTTTTTTTTAATAAAATAAGATTAATATGCAAAATAAATTATATATTTATAGAAAAATAAAATTAATAAAGAATAAACCCCTTAAAAATACATAGTAATATAATATTTATCATATAATAAGATAAACTTTGCATACTTTTAATTACATGTTATGTAACATTCCTTTTCTTTAAAATAAACGGACTGGCAAATTAAAAAAAAAACACCCCCTTATAAACAGTAATACTTTTTTTTAAAGAAATTCTAAAATAGGAGTTTCTAACAAACCAACAAAAAAAATAATCCCTTTTTTTATAAATGTATTATTCCTAAGAAAAAATTGGTATTTAAAATCTTACCTCTTTGTTGAGGGTTTTATTATCCAGTAAAAAGTCAAATCCGGGAAAAAATATTTGAAGATAATCCTCAATCGAAAGATCTTCAGAGATACTTGTCAAATTTAGAAGGGTGTCCAGACTTGTCATCAATTACCAGAAAAATTCAAATAACATGGTTTAGAATCCCGTAAAGTAAGTATTTCTGTGTATTATTTGTATCTATGATAAGATTAATATAGTTAAAATTATTCAACCACAACAAATAACCTCAAACCACTACCGTACTGTTTTTATTAAAAATGCTTCTTTTATTTTTAGATTAATCCAATAAAAAGGTTCAAGAACTCAAGTAAATGACAATGAGGATGTTTTACAACTATATTTCTATTGGGTGTCTTATAGAAGAAGTCCAAAACTAGTAATAATTTTGCCCTGCATGAATGTAAACAACCAAGAGAAATTGACCGAAAACCAAGAAAATAAGGAAAAATCAGCACCTTACTAAACGAAACCTGTTATTATTGACAGGTATGTAGATGTAATTTTAATATTATGTTAGTCAATTTTGCCTGACTTGAATAAAACCAACGTAATTTAACCCTTTAAATATCTTAAACAAATTCACTGTATCATAAAAAAATAGATTTATTAAACAATATTTTATCTCTTTTAGATCCTACAACGCCATAAAACAGATTTTCCCAGTCCAGCCGCACTCAAAACAAGAAAAGCAAGTCCCCCAAAGTGATTCTTGTTTCCACCGTAAGCAGAAAGGAGCCTCATTGAAGAAAAAGAAAATTTGACAAAATTACTACAAATTAATGGTCAATATACGAGATGGCATACCACAGGTTATTTTTATAATTATGTAGTAAAAGTAAGAATTGGTATTTTATTTTTAATAAATAGTTTATTTAAACAGTTGCTTATCTCTTAATGAATCCTCATCCGATAAATTAGTTATATTTTGGTTATGTCACTAATGAAAAAATGACACATTACAGGTTGGGGGATATTTTGGAAAATCAGAGGTAAACAAGTTTTACGGTTGGGATTACAGCACAGTGCCCTGGGGCACACCTGCATGCATTTTTTGTTTGCTAGATATTAAACTTTTTTTTTTTTATTTGAAAAAAAAGTCGCATCCACCTTAAGGTTATTAGCGACAATAAAATAAGCTAAGTACAATAAATTAGGATTAGAGTTTGTTTAAGATGTCTATGGCTTTAAGATAGTTCACCAAGTTTACTACTGGGCAGTCTTTTCCAAGAAGTTGTAGAAGGCTGTTTGGGATATTGTAAGACAATCGTTGTCTAACGTATTTAGGATAGTTAATTTATATGTGAGAGATGCTGTTTGTTAAATTACATGTATCACACAGGGGTGAGTCACTATTAGAAAATAAGTAGGAATGGGTAAATCTCGTGTGCCCTAGACGAAGGCGTGTGAGAATAACCTGTAAACGTCGGTTGCTGATTCTAGGCTTCCATGGATTAACATCGTCTTTAAATGATCTAAGCTTGGTTCTCGAAATATCCCATTCATTTTTCCATTGGCGTAACACTATGGTTTTAAAAATGACTTAATGTCTCCGGGCGCACTAACGCGAGACAGTTCGGCGTTCGCACTAGTTATTGCACTTCGCGCACTTTAATCTGCATCTTCATTTCCCGGAATACCGATGTGCGAAGGTATCCAAATAAATTCGATATTTTTATTATGTTCCTGAGCTCGTAAAAGTTCTGTTTTGATTAATTTTTCCGCCGGATGTTTTGGGTATAGGTGTTGGATTGCTAGGAGGGAACTAAGAGAGTCAGTAAGAAGTAAAATTTTTGAAAAAGTGGACAAGTTTATATGTTTTAGTGCTTGGTACAGAGCATAAAGTTCCGCAGTGAATATACTAGTGTGGGATGGAAATTTAAACATGAAGGTGGAGTACGGTGATACAAATGCGGCGCCAACTCCATTCTCAGATTTTGAGCCGTCGGTAAATACTTTTGCGAAGGAGTTATATTTTGTATCAACTAAGCTATTTCATGAGTTTAAGATTACTGTTTTACTGGTGTTATGTTTATCGAAAGATGTTAGAGAGGTGTTGCATTCGGGAACGTTTATTGTCCTTGGTGGTGGATGATCGATATTCTCGGGAAAGACTGCTGGAAATTCGGTATCAAGATGATTAAGGTACGTTCGAATTCTTTCGTAGTACGGCTTTGCAGAATATGGTTTATTATTAAAGTAATTTGTATATTTTTCTGTAAACGTATTATCGGCGAATGGTTTATTTATATTTGTGGCAATTGATGTCGCATGTGTTAATGTCAGAAGCATACGTCTGTGGTGTAGCGATGTTTCACCAGTTTCACTGTAAATACTTTCTATTGGGGTAGTGCGAAAAGCACCAAGGGCAATCCTGAGAGCGGCGTTGTGTATCGAGTCCAGTGGTTTCAGTGTAGATTTACTTGCCGAGGCGTATGCGATAGAGCCGTAGTCTATCTTAGATCTAATGAGAGATTTATAAAGTAAAAGTAGAGTGGCGTAATCGGCTCCCTAGTTACGGTTGCAGAGTGTTTTTAACAAATTAAGTCTTTTGTTGCAAGTTAGTGTTAGTTGTCGTATATGTTCTTTCCAGTAAAGTTTTTGATCAAACCACATGCCTAGGAATTTTACAGAAGATTTGGTTTGTGTTATGTAATGATAGTATAGGTGTGTGTTTAAAGGCTTTTTTGGAGAATATAATAGCTGTTGTTTTATTCTGACTTAAAATGTTCTGTTACTTATATAGAAGTGGATAAGCTTAACTAAGTGTGGCATATTCTCTTTTCCCAAATTTTTAAAGAAATTTAAATAGCCAATCGATATATTTTGGCTCGGAGAATTTAAAAACGTATTAAAAACATGTGCATAAAAAACAAAAGACTAACGCCATACATGTTGTATTTTTTAAATAAAACACCATATTTATTATTATATGTTTAAATTCTATTGTCAATTTTAAGTGTTTCTTATTAAAGATACTACATGTAGATTTTTACAGTTTTTAAATTATTGACGTTTAAAAGGTCACATTTTTGGCATATTTAATTAAATATTTCCATATAAAATACATTTAATGCAGGTGATTACCTGATACTTTAAAGTCATTAAAGTTTTTAACAATAATATTAATTATACTTAAAATGGATAACAATAAGGTAAAAAAATAATGTAACTTCTGCTTACTGTAGTTTTTTATGTAATGAATATTTCATTATAAAAACCAGTATTAAAATCCATCAATAGGTAAAAATTTTATTGACTTTAAAGTATTAGGTAATTACCTGTAATACCTTTATTGTATATTGATATATTTAATTAAATAATATTAGCCAAAAATGTGACTCTTTAAACATCAATATCTCCAAAACAGAAAAAGATAAACATGTAGTACCCTTAATAAAAAAAAACACTTAGAATTGATCAAAAAATTCAAAAATATGAATATAAATATGGTATTCCATTAAAAAGCAACAATATTGGTGTATTTCTTTTGTTTTTCATGCAATTGTTTTCTTAATACGATTTTCAAATGCCCCGAGCTAAAATACATCGATTGGATATTTTAAATTTCTTTAAAAATACGGGGAAAGACAAAAAATAGGCCTTTTTTCTGTTAAATAAAATACTCTGTATGTACAGGGTGGCTCGAATTCGACGCTCATCATTGGGATTTCGGAAACCGTAAGAGATGCAGGATCGGTTAAATGAAGGCAAAGTTGCGCAATTTGATGCTCAATAAAATGCCGTTTTGCGTTTTAAAATTCCGAGTACTTCCAAAGATATTCGAAAAAACCGGAATTTTCAATTTTGGTTTCTATTCTTTCCTGGCTATATTTGTTAAGATAACTCAAAATGAAAAACACGTTTTCATGGCCACTTTTTCTGCTCTATAATTCAGTTTGATTAAATATTAAATCTGACGTTTCGACTTCTGGCGACCATCATTAACTTAATTTTTTTAAATACGGACCTGATATTTTTTCAATTTAATTAAATCCTTTCATCACTCTTAAAACACTATATATCGCTACTTTGATATTTGCTGACGTTTCGTACAGATAATTCCATCACCAGAATATTACATATTTATTTAACCATAATACGGCCCTGAACTACATTATTAGGTAAAAACGGTAAAAAATAATAAACTTATTACATATTCATAATGTTTTATTGCAACTCATTGATATCCAACAGCGAAAATTACTTTATTAACAGAAACTAACCCTGCAGGTGCGAATTCAAGGGAGAACTTCATTTAATGTATGGATTGGTATGTGGAGGAACAAAATTATTGGACCTTTCGTTTACGCAGGGACCTTAACTTCCGAACGATATCTAAATTTGATTAGGAATGATGTCTTAGACGCCCTAGATAATCAACCTTTGGCAGTATTTCAAGAAATATGGTGGCAGCAAGACGGAGCTCCTGCTCACAATGGAAGAGAAGTAGCTCAATTCCTTTACCATATATTTCCTAATAAATGGTTTTGCAAGATGGCCCGCTAGGAGCCCAGATCTTAGTCCCCTAGATTATTTCCTTTGGGGACATCTTGAGAACCGTTTATTTAAAAATGCACCTCACGACCTTTAAGTACTACGACAAAATTTGATAAGGGAAGTTGCTGCTATTCCTGCGAGAACAATTAATCGAGCTGTATTAAAAATACAAAGCAAAGCAAGAAAATGCATTGAGGCGGAAGGTTATCTCTTTGAACACCTATAATAGTGATTAAATTATGTTTATATATAGCATCAAGATAGTATTACAAATTGTTTATGTAAGCTGATTTGTTGTCTACCTTTTTGTATCTTATGTCTAATATTCATGAAATTTTCGGTTAATAAAGTAATTTCCGCTGTTAGATATTTATGAGTTGCAATAAAAAGATTACGAATATGTAATAAGTTTATTCTTTTTTTTTTACCTTCTTACCCTAAAAATGTAGTTCAGGGCCGTATTATGGTGAAATAAATATGTAATATTCTGGTGATGGAATTTTCTGTACGAAACGCCTGCAAATATCAAAGTGGCGATATATAGTGTTTTAAGAGTGATGAAAGGATTTAATTAAATTTAAAAAATATCAGGTCCGTATTTAAAAAATTAAGTTGATGATGGTCGCCAGAAGCCGAAACGTCAGATTCGATATTTAGTCACACTGAATTATAGAGCAGAAAAAGTGACCATGAAAACGTGTTTTTCATTTTAAGTTATCTTAACAAATATAGCCAGGAAACATTGGAAACCAAAATTAAAAATTCCGGTTTTTTTCGAATATCTTAGGAAGTACTCGGAATTTTTAAAACGCAAAACGGCATTTTATTGAGCATCAAATTGCGCAACTTTGCCTCCATTTAACCGATCCTGTATCTCTTACGGTTTTCGAAATCCCAATGATGAGCGTCGAATTCGAGCCACCCTGTACATTGGTAATTTATGAATAATATTAAGCCTATACAGGGTGCTCGGAAAGGTGAGGTCAAAAATGATAGGGGTAATAGACTGAGCAAAAATAATGTTAGTATTTCATATAAAAAAATTCTATCACGCTTTGTTAGGGCGATATTGACCTTAAAAGTTGGAATAAAAAAACTTATTTCAATTATAAGTTTTGAACTGTTGGCAGTATCAATGATATTTGGGATACTAAATAATCTCATAGTAGTGCTTCTTTCCATAGCTAAACGGCTGTTTAGTAAGTCGAAATTATACAGGGTGCGACGATTTTTATTTTAGTGTATGCATTTTTAATACAAGTGACGAATTTGATATTTTGCTTTGACCCTTGGATTGTTTTATGATTTTTGTACACAAAGGTATACTTTATTTAAATCGATATCTTGGACCGTTTTTAATAAAATTGCATTTTAAATCCAGACATACCAGCATTTTGTATGTAATAAAAATTCATTTTTTTTTTTGATAAAATTTAAAAAATTTTGCAAAATTATTTAAAACGGTGTTTTTGGGCCCATTAAACTTTAAATTACAGTTTAAAACTGTTTTTAAAAAGTTTACAATATTTTTATAATTTTATCAAAAAGTTTTATTTTTTAATTACATAGAAAATGCTGGTTCTTAAAATGCGATTTTATGAAAAACGGTCCAAGATATCGATTCAAATAAAAAGGGTTAAAGCAAATTGTCAAATTTGTCACCTGTGGTAAAAAGGCATACATTAAATGAAAAAAATCGTCGCACCCTGTATAATTTCGACTTACTGAACACTGACCTATGGAAAGAAGCATTACTATGACGTTATTTGGTAATCTAAATATCATTGGTACTGTGGCAACAGTTTCAAAGTTATAATTAAATTAAGTTTCTTTTCACCAACTTTGAAGGTCAATATCTCCCTAACGAAGCTTGCTAAAACTTTTTTATATGAAGTACTAACATTATTTACCCCTATCATTTATGACCTCACCTCTTTGGACACCCTGTATAAGACCATTATGCTACACCGTGTCGAATGCCCTCTTTATGTTGAGGGTAAGTAACACGGTGTCTTGTTGCATATTGATTATATTTAGTGTTTTTATAGTACTCTAAAAATAAGTAAATTGTTATTGTGTTTGTCACAAAACCCGAACTATTGTAAGGGGTAATTGGGAACAAAGTAGTTTTAAAATTTTGTTAAAATTGCATTTTCTGTAACTTTTGAAAGGCCGTATGTTAATGCTATAGGCCTTAAGAGTCAGCTTTGCGCGGGTCTTTTACAGGCTTAAGTTTTGAAATTATTATTGACTCTTTCAATTTTTTGGAAAATATTGTAAGAAAATTGTTAAATAAATTATATACATTTACAATTACAATTGTTTTTGTAGGTAAGTTTTTTAACAAGATATTTAAAATTTCATCAGGTCCTGGTGCTTTGTTGTTCGGTAAATGTGTAATTATTTTTTTAGGCTTGATGAAAATACGAGGTTGGACAGAGGGTGGGATGGGGTAAATTTGGTAGATAATGGAATTAACCAAGGTGGCTATCTTCTTTTGTTCGACGCAATTGTTAGGTGTTGTGAAGGTATTTTTTAACTGCTAGCTAAAACGCCCCTTTTTGTATGCAGGGCCGAGCCGAGCCGAGGTACAAGGGGTGCGTGGCCACGGGCGGCGCTCGCTTGGGGCGGCAAAATTTACCTAAAAATATGAAGATATAAATATAAAAAAAAATAAAATCAAAACGCCAAGCAAGCAAAGTGCAAAAAAATAACTGGCCAAATAGTTGCTATTAAGAATATAGCGCGGCTTTTCCCTGTGATGTATAGTAGACATTAGTATAATAAAAACAATGGTACCAAAATTGTGCGTATCTGGCGCTGACCGATGCAATTAATTAATTGGTAATTTCGTGGCCATAATTCATTTAAAAAAATTAAGTATATATGAAATATTTCATGTCATTATTTTTTAATCACATTTACTATAATAAATATTATATAATTGATAGCATCAAAATATTACTGATGAAAAAAATAATTCCAATATCAGAAGTTTTTTCAAGGTAAGTAAATATTTTAATATAGTGAGTAGAATATCAATGAAGTTAAAGTATTTATTTCAATTGATGTTGTAAAATTTATTCTTAATGTATTTTTTTAAAGGTAATACAATGTTTTTTTTTAGTAGTAATATTTAGTTTTCTAAAATATCTTTCTTTAAGTTGAATAAAATCAATTTGTCAGATAATACGCACATTTTTTTTATTCAAAATTTTTCACTTTCTACAAGAAAATAAATATTGTGCGAAGTTTGCCGATGATTAGATTTTGCACTAAAAATAAACTTAAACTCACCGTACTTCATAAATATTTAATTGTAGCTGCCCGAATTTGCCTATTCAAATGATATTAATTTTAAAAGCACGCCGTGCATCACCATGCGTCACAATATTGTCACTTGTTTTTGTAAACTCTTTTGATTTATTTCAAAATAGTCTTACATATGTCAAAGTTCAGTTAAGTGTGTTTCATAGTGTGTTATCGAGCTAAAAGTTAATTTTAAAAATGTTAAAGGTCAGTAGAAAGTGTCTTTCTGATTGTATTATCGAGTTAAAAGGTGATGAGCATAGATTTCTGTGTAATTTGAAGCAGCAGTTTAAATTATCCGATGACGACTTCAAAATAGTGAAACAAACAATTTAAAAGACATATTTGCCTCAGTTTAAAAGTACGTGGAATCAAGTGAAAAGAACCAAAGATCGGTTTTATTAAAGAAATTAAAAATTCTTTAAATATAGGGACTTCAGCGGGTAGACCGACTAAAAAGATTGAAGAAAGTTCAAAAAGAAGCAAACGTAGAAAAGTGTCAGACCTAGAAAAAAATCACAAATTAACAATAGCTGAGCTTCAAAGCTTATTGGAAAGAAAGTCATGTAAAGAAGGAAAACGAGAAGAAGCTGCGATGGTCCAGGAAGTGCTATCTCTAGGAGCACACAACTTTAGACAACAATTTCAAAGTCAATATACAGTAACAAAATTTTCAAAACATGAATCCTTAGCCCTAATGACGGATATTGGATTATCTAGGTATCAATATAATTCCTTAAGAGAACGGTGCTTATTGAAAAACGCAGACATTTTTCCTAGTTTCAACCAAATTTTCCATGCCAAATCTGAATGCTATCCTTCTTTAATAGAAATTACAGAAAAAGGTGCTTCCATAAAAATGCAGCAACTTTTGGGTCACACCGTACAATGACTATTTAAGATCAATAACGTAAAATGCAAAGCTTTGGAAACTGAACACAACAAATTTTTGCTGTACAGTAAGTGGGGCTGTGATGGAGCATCCGGAAATAGCATTTACCCACCCCCTACACCCCATTTTTTCTTCATAATATTGTATTGTTTTTTTTTCATACTTGCTGATAAATTAAATAGTTTTTACTTGTCCTTACTTTAAAAATTTTCAGGAAACTTATTTTACATTAGATTTTTGGATCTAAAAACAAAATTAATAGTTTTTGCATTTTGGCCGCATGATCACATATGATCTCACCACCGTGCGGCGGCGGCGTTAGACAATTCCCCGATATTTTCGGGGATTTCCCGAAACTTTCGGGGAATTAATACTTCGGGCCGAAATCTATACGTGTTTTCTGTGTTTTCTTTCATGCGAGTAAGTTTTACCGAAAGATAGTTGCGAATTTAATGACAAGTTGCCTATTAGTTAAAGTGACCACACGCCATCATCATTTTAAGGAATTTTCTGCACGCTATACATGTCACCTAAATCCTATTTAGTGTTTTTTTCTTTCTTTTTCGCCTTCCTTTCTATCGTATGTTGATGGACTGGTAATATTTGGGGTGCCGCTAGCACCCCCTTTGGTAATCATCAAGTATGTATGGTTTGTATATGTTGTTTATATAGGTTGTTGTATAACTTTCTGATGTATTTTTGGCAAAAAAAAGTGTCCCCCAGAACTTAAAAAGCAACAAACTGGTTTTTAACGAGTTTTAATACCGGTTTAACTGGCTTAGGTATTTAAAGAATTAAGTTCGAATTTGGTTAAGGTCGTAGAATTTAAAGAATTCCAAGAATTCGAAAAAAGGTCGTGCAGGCTCAGTATTATTGTTAATACTAAATAGAAAAAATTGCTTTTTAATGTTTCAATAATTATTAGAGCATTACTATACAATTGTTTCGCCTTTCTAGGGCTTCATCAAGAGTACTTCGTATACTAAATTTAAAAAAGAGAAATATTTACAAACAGAACCATTTAACACGTTTTTCCCAAAAAGGTCTATAAAATATTATTAGGGGTTTTATTATGCGGCCCAGATGTGGTAATAAATTTATTTATAATTGTCATATCTGCGAAATTTATTTGATCATTGGTAGAAAGAGTTGTATTGTCTATAAGTGATTTTTTAATTTCTAGTTGTTCATATAAATTTATTTTTTTACCTTTGTTTTCTCTATGGAGTAGTTTAACATTATTAAGATCTATAAAGTGGTTTTGTTCTATACAATGTGTTGAAATGCCTGTGTTTTTTAAACCATTTAAAATTGATGTTTTGTGTTCTTTTATTCTGTTTTTTATGCTCCTTCCACTTTGACCAATATATTCCGCATTACAGTCTGTGCAATTAACTTTATAAACCCCTGACATATCTAATTTTTCTGTTTTGTCTTTATTGTTAACTAATAATCTACCTAGGTTACTCTTATTTACAGACACAGTTTTACAGCCTAACTTATCTAGCCTATTGGATACATTATTGCTGATGTTTGGTATATAATTGATAAACTTAAAATTATTGTTTTTAGGTTCTGTAATACTATAAAACTCTTTAGCAATTAACTTTTGTTTTTTCTTTGTTAACAATTTATCAATAAGTGATTCTTTATATCCGTTGTTTCTTGCAATTTGTTTAATAATGCAGAGTTCTTTGTTAAAATTTGATTGACTTAATGGGAAAGTGACAAGTCTGTGAATTAAACTATGAAATAAAAAAATAATCAACTAACTAAACACATTTTTTATTGGAAAAGATATGTAGACGATGTTTTTTGCATTTGGAATAATACAGAGAGAAATTTAGATAAGTTTTTAAATTTTCTAAACTCAATAAATAACAACATTCAGTTCACTATGGAAAAGGAAATGAAAATGAGATCAATTTTTTGGATATAAACATTAAAAATATTGACAACCACATTGAATTCGATATTTACAGAAAACCAACGACGACGAGACACGGTAATAAATTACGCATCGAACCAAACATGGAAAATAAAACTATCTTCTTTTCATAGTTTAATTCACAGACTTGTCACTTTCCCATTAGGTCAATCAAATTTTAACAAAGAACTCTGCATTATTAAACAAATAGCAAGAAACAACGGATGTAAAGAAGCAATTATTGATAAATTGTTAACAAAAAAAACAAAAGTTAATTGCTAAAGAGTTTTATAGTATTACAGAACCTAAAAACAATAATTTTAAGTTTATCAATTATATACCAAAGCATCAGCAATAATGTACTCAATAGACTAGATAAGTTAGGCTGTAAAACTGTGTCTGTAAATAAGAGTAACCTAGGTAGATTATTAGTTAACAATAAAGACAAAACAGAAAAATTAGATATGTCAGGGGTTTATAAAGTTAATTGCACAGACTGTAATGCGGAATATATTGCTCAAAGTGGAAGGAGCAAAAAAAAACAGAATAAAAGAACACAAAACATCAATTTTAAATGGTTTAAAAAACACAGGCATTTCAACACATTGTATAGAACAAAACCACTTTATAGATCTTAATAATGTTAAACTACTCCATAGAGAAAAACAAAGGTAAAAGTTAAATTTATATGAACAACTAGAAATTAAAAAATCACTTATTGACTAATACAACTCTTTCTACCAATGATCAAATAAATTTTGCAGATATGCCAATTATAAATAAATTTATTACCACATCTGGGCCGCATAATAAAACCCCTAATAATTTTTATAGACCTTTTTGGGAAAAACGTGTTAAATGGTTCTGTTTGTAAATATTTTTCTTTTTTAAATTTAGTATACGAAGTACTCTTGATGAAGCCCTAGAAAGGCGAAACAATTGTAGAATAATGATCTAATAATTATTGAAACATTAAAAACAATTTTTCCCATTTAGTATTAATATTTAAAGAATTAAGTTCGAATTTGCTTTAGGTCGCAGAATTTAAAGAATTCCAGGAATTCGAAAAAGGTCGTGCAAGCTCAGTATTATTGTGTTTTCACACACAACTACACTGTATCGCAGCACAACACGAACTGAATATGAACATATTAGTGCAGTTTTTACCCACCGGCAAAAAAACCCAAGTTCTTGGGTTTTTGCTACTGCAAAAAGCCTGACTTCAGTAATTATTACTTTTGTGGAAAACCTTAATAATGTATAATTAAAAGAAAAAAAACCTGTATAACAGCAATAAATGCCATCGCTATAAGTGTGATTTTAATTAAACAATGTAAATTCATGTGTAAATATAGTAGTGTTAAGTTAATTAAGTTAAATTAAAACAATTACAAAATTCGCCATATCACCATACCGGGTGTGAACGCATCTATTAAACAAGTCATAACTTCTGGAGTATTAACTCGTAAGTAAGCGCGCGGGGGTCAAATTGACTCCCAGATTTGTCATTTTTGTAATAACTGAGATTTTTACAATAAAAAAAAACTCTAGGTACCTTTCTAAAACCTCGCCAGGTATATGCTAATAACAAAAAACACAAAAAACAACAACACCTTTTTTTCAAAAAATTACGTTTTTGCGCTTGGGGGTCCCTACGAGCATACTAACGTGACAGTTTTAAGCAATATGTATATCAAGTTGCGGGTGGTTCAGGGAACAAATGCATTAGTTGTCCCTAACAAAAAAAAAACAATAAGACATCAAACTTTTGTGTGAAATAAAAACATTCATAATGTTCAAATATTATATGAAAACAATTTGTGAGCAGTATCTAGCTCTAAGACAACAAAAAGGAATACATTCAGAATAAACTCTCAATCCATTTGATATTATAAATATTTTAAATATTTTTTCTCATGGAGAGTTACGTTTTTTAGTTTCATTTATGTTTTTAGAAAAAATGTGAAAACTCTGTTAGAAATTAATGTAATGAAAAAGATTATAAATTTTTTATTATAATAATTAGGGTCTAGCTAGGATAACCATTTTGGGGCTCATATAATTTATTTTAATTAATTTATGTAATCTTAAGCAAAGTGTAAGATAAAAAAGATAACGGCAATGACTTCATTGAAAATTTCATTTAAATGTTTGAATACGAGTATTTATTTTCCCGGGCTACTTTTTCATTTAATTATTTATACATTGAAAGGAAATGTTCCTAACTAAAAATAAAATTTAGCAGTTAAAAAAAAAATAAAGAAAAAATGATTATTGGATGTTTACGGTTGGGGGTCAATTTGACCCCAACGCGCCTACTTACCTAACTTACCTAACTAAATGGCATGCTACTTGAGGGTTAAACATATTTAAATTAGACTTGGTATAGGTTAACAGTATAGAAAGAGAAAAGTTTTTGCATATTTCTTACTTTTTCGGTACTTCCGCTTTAACCGAAAATGACTCCAATTTTAAATTTTTAAATTGAGCTCCCTGTATATTTTAACATTTTTGGATATCTGAGACAATTCTAACTGGTAAGTTTGGAATTTTGGAAATTGTTAACGCCCACTTGATTTTTAAGGGCCATTTGTATTATTGCATCTAGGTGCATATGTTTCTTTATTTATAACTATATTTTTATTACAATCTCAAATAAATTGGTATCGAAAGATTTGTAAAAAGATCCGTTATTTGAAAGGTGCTTGTTTAAACACGGTTAACATTTAAAAAATTATAGTTAGACACAAAAATGTCAACTTGCCAAATTGTTTTATTCCTATCTTTCATATTAGTTACTTAAACTTTGCCATTGTATTTTTCTTACCCACAAACCTTAAGCTGGATTTACACTTATCACACTTCTTGTCAAATAAGTTTGATTAAATATTTGATACAATTTGTTTGAAGACAGAAGTGTAAAATAAGAAATTATTTGACAAACTTTTTCAAGCAAATATCAAGGTAAAAAAACAAAAACCACACCAATCACGATAAAATTGAGGTTTAGTAGTTGCCCTAGTTTCCAACTGCCAATTTTTAATTCATTGGGTTGTTAGTTTTGAAGTTTTCCATCAAATGTTTGATAAGAAATGGGACGTGTTCTACTCCTTTAAACAAATTTGTCAGGGCAACCTTGAATTTCTTTGACATTCAATTTTCTGTTTTACGTTATCAAATTTATTCAAGGTTAACTTAGTTCAACTTATTTGACAAGAAGTTTAATAAGTGTAAAAAAGCTTTAGATTAATTTGGCCACCTAAATGCCATATTAAAAGTGGCTCTTAAAAAATCAAGTAGGCTTAAAAAACTTCATAAGATTTCACATTTTGACCTAGAATTGTCTCAGAAATTCAAAAAATAGCAAAATGTACAGGGTGTTTCATAAGATCTTTTTAACGGTGGTACTGAAGATAATATACAGCGTGGAAAAAAGTTCTTATTTGTGAGGCACCCAGTATATTATATTATCATTAAAGAGCATTTGATACGTCTGTCTCTTATAGTTTTGGAAATACGGCCATCCAAATCAGCTCATTTAATTTAATTTAAACCTAACTATGAATGAACTAAATCCTAGAAAAATTTCAAGCTTACAACTTTAAGTTTTTTCTTTTTGTTTCTTTTTTAATTTTCAAAAATAAACAGGGTAATGATGTGCACGGCTGATGCTTGCCAGGTGATGATTGTCGTACTTAGCATGCTATGACTCATCACTATACAGATTTCTAGCCTTACAGGTCTAACGTTGAAGTCGATCAAATTGGTTGCCTATAAGCAAGGTCTCCGAACGTGTAGTTTTAGCTATGTGTTTACTGTCCAAGCAATGTGACCTTAGTTTTTGCAAAGATTGTATAAATGTATAAAGCTAATTCGGCATTAAATTTTTTAGTTTAGATAAATTGATCCCATATTTTTGCTTTACTGATTTAATTATTTATAGTAGGAAATATTGATAGCTACTAATTTAAAAAAGGTCAAGTTAATCTTCAGAAAAACTTTTTTATAAAAGGAAGGAGTATCCGGTAGACATAATAACTGCTAATGCCAAACCTAGTCCAAAATTGAGTCCAAGAGTAAAAGAGAATAAAATTAAATAAAAATCGATTAAAAACCTAAGCCTTTTTTGTTTTGTTTAAAAAACAATAATTAAAAACTCAATTGCTCAATAATAATAATCCGTAAATCTAATTCGCAATAGCTGTATGTGTGTCCTTTTTCATCTTGCACAGTTAAACAGAGAAGTATTAGTACACGTATGTTTAATCTATTGTGACACAGAGACCAAAAAGTGCAATTATCGACTTTTCGAGTAGAAATCTACGATAGAAAGCGAGGTGTAGAATTATATAGAGCACGGAGTCCCGCTGCAGCAGCGGGACTCCGTGTACCGTAGTAGGTAGTATTCAATCAATTCCACAAATCGACTTCATTCTACCTCACTTGCACTCTGTGTTTAAGGAAACACGCTTGAAGTCGATTAAATTGGTCGCCTATAACCGAGGTCTCCGAACGTGTCGAATTCTACCAAAATTTTAAAAAACTTGTACATAACCCGAAAATAAATTTGGGTGTTTGTTGGTTTGCTATGATTAATATATATTTATTTGGTTGTTTTTGGGTTATTAGAACACAAAAATTTATTTTATAGTTTTTTACAATAATAGAAAAATATAATTTTAGGTCTAACCATGTGTTTACTGTCCAACCAATGTGTCCTTGATTTTTGCCAAGATTCACAATTTTTAAAGCTAATTCGGTATTGAGTTTTTAGTTTAGATAAACTGGTCACATATTTTTGCTTTACTGATTAAAATTATTTACAGTAGGGAATATTACTAGCTATTTATTAGATAAAAAGGTTAAGTTAATCTTCAAAAATATTTAGTTTCATAAATGGCACTAATGTCATAGTGCAAAATTAACTCCAAGAGTAATAAAAGTCTATTAAAAACCTAACCCTTTTAAAAAGTTGCTTTATAATGATATCAGATATTCCGTAAATCTAATTCGCAATAGCTGTATGTGTGTCCTTTTGATCTTGCACAGTTAAACAGAGAAGTATTAGTACACATATATACATTTTACGAACATTTCCGATGTTTAGTCTATTGTGACACAGAGTACCAAAAAGTGCAATTATCGACTTTTCAGGTAGAAATCTACGATAAAAATGAGGTGTAGAATTCTATAGAGCACGGAGTCCCGCTGCGGTTGCTATTACTTTTTTCTCAACAGAGAATTGAAAAGATAACTAATCAAAACTAGCGAAAACTTTTAATGAGGGCAGATAAGCTCAACAGGAAGTGGTATTTAAATTTATTATTAAATTTTACCTAATTTTATATTGCAATTTTCTGGTATTCTTTATTATTCATAATAGACTGGGATCTAAAGGAACTTGAGAATGCAAAATATAAGGACCGCAAATCGTAGATCGTTTTAAACTCAGAAAAACTTGCAGATTATAAATCCGGATGTTTCCTGGAGTTCAAAAGGTCCAATTTTTTTGTTTACGTCATCCTTTGAATATTTAAGTAAATGTACTAAACACATTCTTTAAAACGATTTTATTAGTTGCTTTTTAAAAATATTTAAAAACTCAGAAAAGCTTGCAGATTATAAAACCGGATGTTACCTGGAGTTCAACTGGTCCAATTTTTTGTTTACCTCACCCTTTGAATATTTAAGTAAATGTACTAAACAAATTCTTTAAAACGATTTTATTAGTTGCATTTAAAAAAAAATCAATTATTTTTTATAACTTAAGATACTTATAGGTAAGCAATTAAAAAAAAATAACAAGAATTGTTGATAAAAAAATTATTTATTATAAAAATCAAGTTTTAACATTGTAATTTGGAAGTCAGTATTAATAAATTTGCAAAGCAAAATACAATTTATTAACAATTTTTGACAAGGACAAGACTTTGTTTGACAATTTAAAGGACATATAAAAAGCTGAATTAATAATTTCGGCAACGGTTGTTTCGTAAGTTGTCTCGGGAGCAAATTATCATTTCTCCTTTTATAGCCTAATAAGGTAAAATCAATTAGATGTAATATATTTTTGTCTACATTAATCGTATGTTTGCGCTGAAACTCTTAGTATAAAAATGTGAAGCGTCTGATCTGCAAATTGTTCATAAATAGATTTTGTGAAATTAATTTGTGTCAAAGTTCATCAGCGGTTGATTTTTTTCTTAAAAAGATAGATGCAAATGGTTTCTAATTCCGTTAACTGTTCGACACTTGGGTATAGATTTCCCCAAACGTCGCTAAGCTTCTTAAACAAAATTAAAGCATACAGCCTTAAAAGCCACTGAAACATATGTTTTTGCCCAGGAATTAAGCAATCAAATGACATTCATTCATGTATGAACCTTCAAACCACAAGCCTAAAAATCCAAGACGTGTAAGCATAATTGCCAAGATGAAAACATCTGTATCAGCGCTAATAATATTATAATATGGGCAGCCTGACATTTTACAGCGTAACAAATTTGGCAAAACATTCTTGAATCGGCTTTTAAATGGTTTGATTTTAATTTTGGTACCTCAAAAATAAAGAGACTTCCAATTTTAAAACATTGTGTAGAATCACCAAATCCTTCACCAAAAATATAACTTACAATCATCCTTTATTTGTATACAGAATCAGCCACTAAATTATGTAAATAGGCAATGCGTGGGAAAGAGATATTCTAACACAAATGCCGGCATGTAAACATATGTGACAAATATTGTTTGTTTTGTTATTGAATTTCTGGCGGATATACCGTTAACTATTGCGCATCAATGCAGAGAAATTCAACAAGCTGTAACTTTAACAAAAAAAAACTCACTAACTCACTTTGTGAGTTAGTGAAGAGAATTCACTAGGTCATAATTTAGGTTAACCAAAAAACAAAAATGCGTCAAGGCCAAAAACGGAAGTATATACTTGCCATTCAGCAAAGTTAAAAAGAGGCGTACAATTGTTCCAGGGTCAATGCCTAGAGGCAACTCTTGATGCTAATACGTTGTTTATGCGGTTGCCTATATCGCACTGCATTATATTATCTTTCACTTTCGAACTTATGTGTTTTGGCGACGGCGCAGGTCTTATTGTAAAATGTAATATTTGAATAAACTTGTTTTGTTTTAAAATTTATTTTAGATAAGGTTATTTTTAACTTGTAATATGTAAACTAACAATAGGTTCCAGTGTGTAATGTAAGAAATAGGTAGTAAAAGAAAAATTTCGGACTTCCATTGTCTATATTAATTTATTCACACAACGTTTCGGGCAGTACTATCTCTGTCCGTTCTCAAGTGTAAACTAAACCTAATTTCTAAAGCTACTGAGTTTATATACATTGGGAAGATTATTCACCCGTGATGGAGTTGGGTCCGTTCAAGCGTGGGGTTGTTCAACTAAGGCGCCGGCATTAGTACGCTTTAATAGTGGTTTCCAAATGTTTAATATGTCCACACTTGGATTGCTAAAAACAGTAGTATTGTTTTCAATAAAGACGGCTTCCTTAAATTTGCGCTTTCTCCAATGTGGTTCCCTGTGAACAACCCGTGCTTCTGACCACTTGATATTGTGTTGTTAAGACCAAACATGGTCAGCAACTCAGCAATCCCTGATTTCGATGGGTCCCCCTCTGTGTGTGTTGTTTGTGCTCTGCCAGTCTTACATTTAAAGAGCGTTTTGTTTCTCCAATGTACGACACCCCACATTGGCATGGTACCTGGTAGATACAATCTTTCTCTTGTGTAGATAAATCGGGTTTTGTTTTTGTCAAAAACTTCGTAACGTAGATCCAGACTTAAAGACGGTTTTAATTTCATATTTATATTCGTCTAATTTTTTCGGACGTTCCTTTTACATATGGAATTGTTAAAAGAGAAAAATATCTTGATCAGGTGGTCGCACTGGTGGTTCCACATTACAACTTTTATAATTTTATTTTTATAGATCTCTCAGCATAACCATTCTGAAGCAAATCCATTTTGATATTTCCTAGTTCTGTATCCAGGGTTGCTTTGTAGCTGCATATTGTGGTTGCCCGTTTATATAGTGTTTTTATTATTCCCAGTTTGGTTGCTTCAGAATGATTTGATTGAAAATTAATATATTGTCCCGTGTGTGTGGGTTTCTTATATACAGATGTGTTAATTGTTCCATTAGACCTACTGACGAGAACATCCAGAAAAGGAAGACATCCATTTTTCTCTTTCTATATAGTAAATCTAATGGAGTTATTTATTAAGTTAAGGTGGTTGAAAAAACAGTCTAGTTGTCTGTCTGTTCCATTCCAGATTATAAAAGTATCGTCGACGTATCGAAGCCAGATTTTTGCTTTGACGGTTGCGGTATTAATAGCATGCGTTTTAAACCACTTCAGACAGACGTAAGAAATAGGTATTACAATGTAAATAAAGTGGATGGTGCTTGGAAACATTAAAAAACGATTAGAAATAAAAAAGGGACGTTTGAAAATTCAAAACCCACTTTGGAACTAAAACCACGGAACAAAACGGATAGTTTTGATTAGTTAGTACTCAATTAGACCGACAAAGACAGATAAAAAGAAAAAAGCAGGTTCTTTAAACCGGTTAAAATAATTAGGATATTAAGATTTCCAAATTTAAACAAAATATTATTTGACTTTTCTCCAGAATAAAATTAAAAAGTTTATTTAACATTTTAAGAAAATTGAAACTTTTATACATTATGAAGAACTATTCTGCTCTAACACAATATAATAAAAGTTATTATTACTTTAAAAGAAATAAAATCATCAAATATTTAATATTAAATTACTTACAATACAAATTTTTCAATCTATAAACAAAGGTTCATTGGCATTTTAATGCAATAAAATAAAATCCTAACAAGACGCCAGACGAGAACTGGGCCAATGGTTGCGTCTCAAAATTGTGGTAAATAGTTTACCAAAAATGTGGTAAACAGTTTACCTAAAAACTTACTTATAAACTTGTTAGAAAACTGAAAAAAATTTAAAAATGAAATGTCTGATGGACACTTTAGAGTTTGACATTACTTTTGAAAAAATTAACTGGTAAAAGATACATTAAAATGATTTTAACCGAGTGCCAATGAACCTTTGTTTATAGATTGAAAAATTTGTATTGTAAGTAATTTAATATTAAATATTTCATTATTTTATTTCTTTTAAACTAATAATAACTTTTATTATATTGTGTTAGAGCAGAATAGTTCTTCATAATGTATAAAATTTCAATTTTCTTAAAATGTTAAATAAACTTTTAATTTTATTCTGGAGAAAAGCCAAATATTATTTTGTTTAAATTTAATCTCCCAGAAAACAAATAAAACATAAGATTTCCAAACTTAAATGGAAATTGAAGGTTTTATAAAGTCGCTAAGATCGATGAGAAAAATTCTATAAAATAATAATTTTCTTTTACTTCTTAACAATTTTTTTTTTTTGTCCGAATCATCTTTTGGACGTTAAAAAGTAAGAAAACTTCGCTGCATACCAAAAAGGAATTTAATTTCAATAAAACTATTTTCTGATCCGTACCGTCCCCTCCGTCTGATGCCGACGTAATTGCGCGTGCCTTTGTGTTATACTTTCTTACCAAATTTTATTTTAATATTTTTAACAGTAAAAAGTTTCATTGGTGAACCACCGTCTTGAGATCCCAATATTTAGGGTAAACTTTCTTAAAAACGACTGAACCAATTTTATAATACTAAATACTATTAAGATAGAATTTAACTAAAAAATAATCAAAACTGGTTAAACAAAACCAAAAAGTTATTTAAGATAAATTTGATCACAAATGTTGGTCTGATTTTTTTGTCCGCAATAGCTCAAAAATCACCAGAATTGATTTCTCAAACCAAGTATGTATTGAGAGTATAGACATTTGAAAGCGGTTCTTAATCCAAGAAAAATCTATCAAGCTTTGTGATGATAATTTTAATACAAGTATAACAATTAGAAGTTCTTTTATTTTAAAAAAGATACATTACTTATTTAAGTTATTTATGCTTTTAAATTTCTTTATATAAACACGATAAACGGATTTTTACATGTTCTATTTTCTGGCTGTAACAGTCAACTTAGCACCATCTCGAAATCTTAGCATAAGGTTTGCTTTTACTTCAATATCTTCAATTTTTTTATACTCGCAATGGAATCTTAGTTTTCGGATCAGCACAGCAATTGTGGCCTTCATATTATTCATGGCATATTTCATACCTAGAAAAATACAAGGTGTTTTACAACCTATCCAACAAACTTTAAGGACTAATACTACAATAAAAAAAATATAGAAAAGCTTCATATGAAATATAAATAAAATAAATAAATAAATAAATAAATAAATAAATAACGACTTTATTAAGGCAAAAAAATAAATAAATAAATAAACTTGAAAAATAAACAGCAGAGGAAAGGAAAATAATAAATGGTACTATAAAAGATGGCAGATCGATTTGTATGACCAAATATGAATAACATATTTAAAAAAACAATACCTAAAAAATTTAGTACACCAACAGCTCCCCACAGCACGCGGCACAACACCCTTTCTTTCCCTCAATTATTGCTTGCTTGCCTAAGTGTTTAGGTATCACAAACTTATCATTAAATCTAGTTCTTCGAGAATGAATATTGGAATGCCTAATAAATTTTTGTTTAAGGCATGGCGGAGCCGCAGCATTAGTTATAATTTTGTGCGTTATGGTACCCAGATGTTGTAATCTTCTAGATTCCATAGTTAAACATTTATCTTCTTTTATTTTATATGTTATAGGTTGAAATTTTCTTATACCGTATATAAGTCGAAAGCATGATTTTTGTACTTTTTGAATTCTATTTTTGTCAATTTGAGTTAGGCAAGGTCCATAAATAAAATCACAATAGTTAAAGTGTGACAACACTAGAGATTCACATAACATTTTTTAAGTTTTTTGGTCCAAAATATACCGGTTGTAATAAATTAGTCTTAGATTAGAATAAGCTTTTTTAAATAAGAATTTAAGATGTTCTGTAAATCGCAGATCTGAGTCCAAAATTAATCCCAAATTTTTCGCTTTATCTGTGAATTCTAATGACTTATTATCCAAGGTAATGTTTAAATTTTCCTTTAAAAATTCTCTATTATTTTTGTTGCCAAAACACATAAGTACTGATTTTTCAGGATTTAAAACTAAATTATGTTCAAATGATAGTTCTCTTATAGTGTTAAGATCTTTATTAATGTTTACACTGGCTTCTTCATACATATTCTTTGGAAAGTGATAGTAGATTTGAGTATCATCTGCGTATGCTTGAACTTTACAGAAATTTAAAGATTTTAATATGTCGGTTGTGTAAATAATAAAAAATAGCGGACCAAGAATAGAACCTTGTGGTACACCGGACAAAATGTCCGGAAATATGTCCTTAACGTCTTGGTTTTTGATCTACAGGGTGTTAAAATTTTTAAAAAAATTGTGTTTTTTTTAATAATGACTTTTATACCAATTTAGATATTAAAAAAATAATTGGGGAACGCCTCTTATGCACCAAAAGACATTTTTGTGTCGTCTTTCTGGAGTTTGAGGTAAATATTTTTTAAGAAAAAAATGGCACGCCACTGCATTTTTGTAAAACAAAATAATTCTGAATTCTAAATTCCCATTTAGTTTAACACAAATTTGATCTCTAATTTTCAATTTCAGTAAGTCGGGATTGTACAGGGTGAGAAGAGTTTTTTTTTCATTTTATGCATTTATTATATATTTTGGACACACTTGACAATTTTAACATTTTGCTTTGATCGTTTGATTTTCTTATTATTTTTGTACAAAGTAGGTATACCTCATTTGAATCGATATCTTAAATCGTTTTTCATTAAATCGCATTTTAATTTACCATATTATGTGCAAAAATTTTTACCTTAATAAATGAATAATTCTTCTCAAAAGATGTTTATTTTTTGGATCCTCCCACTGTATATTAACCCCTTAATATTTTCTTTTTCCGTTTTTCTTTTGGATACTAACGATTAATAAATGGTTAAATAAAACTTTTTCTTTCTAGCATGTTGTTTAATTCAGACGGCAATGAAAAATATGCAGATCATTTATACAAAATTAAAAACCAATGTGTGGAGGAAACAATGCAACCGCGGAATATAAAGAAGCAACATACTCATTCCCTCAAACCTGCTCATGTGTTAAAATGCGATCATTGTGATCATCAAACACGTCGAAAAGGAAATTTAAAAAGGCACATGCTGAGACATAAAATTATCAAAGATGGTCATATGTTAAAATGCGAACATTGTGATTATCAAACTCTTTACAAAAATAATTTAAAAAGTCACATTCGTAAACATAAAAACCCCGAAGATGTTAATATGTTAAAATGCGGCAATTGTGATTATCAAACCCGTTACAAAAGTACTTTGCACTGGCACGAGCTCCGACATAAAAACCTCGAAGATGTTCATATGTTTAAATGCGATGTTTGTGATTATCAAACAATTCAAGAACAATATTTAAGGGTGGTTATACCAGCGTATTGTATGTAATAAAAATTCTTTTTTTTAATTTTCTTTTTAACTATGGTAAATTAGAAAAAAACAGTCTTTATCTATATTATAAAGTTAAAGAGGCTTACAGTCACCATTTTTAATAATTTTACAACATTTTAAAACTTTTATCAATAAAATGTAATTTTTTAATACATACAAAATGTTGGTATGTCTGGATTTAAAATGTGATTTTATAAAAAACGGTAAGTACACCTTTGTTGTACAAAAATGATAAAGAAATCAAACGGTCAAAGCAAAATGGCAAATTTGTCACCTACATATGTTTAAAATGCATAGTTACATTAAATGAAAAAAAAAAAACGCCGCACCCTGTATAATTCCGATTAACTGAACCTGTTTACCTATGGTAGGGTTATTCAAAGCCAAAATATCATTGGTACGGTGGCATAAGCTATGAAATAAGTTTTTACCAACTTTAAAGGTCCATATCTTCCTAACGAAGCGCGATAGAACCTTTTTTTGTATAAAGAACTAACAATGCTTTGGCCCGCTCTTTCACCCCTATCATTTTTGACCTTACCTTTTCGAAGACCCTGTATAATTTAATAAATACATAAAATAAACAGTAAAAATACAAGGTTATTTTTAAGTTGAGGAAATTTTTTTAGATAAAATTTTGTCCCAAAATGGTTCGTTTTACAAGGATTTTTAAGGAAAAAATGCTCTTCTTATTACAACTTTTTATTACTTCAGATATTTCCACAAAAGTTGGTACATTTTTTGACCATTATATAACATATTTTGGTATAAAAGTTAAAAAAATAAAAATTAAACACTCTTAGAATGCAAGAAAGTAAGACATTTTTTAAGGTAAAATTATGTCCGAATATGCTTCGTTTTCAAGATACAGGGTGATAAATTTTTAAGAAAAAAAATGTCATTTTTATCACAAGTGGTATCTTCTTTTTTTTATGTACGACGAACAGTTTTCGTTTAAAAAAATAAAAGCCATTTTGATGCATGGAAAAATCGCTAAAATCTGATATGGTGTTTTGTATATTAAATTCGTTTTTGACTTTTATTTCATAATATAACTACTGATTTTTTTAATATGATAAAATTAAAGTAATGTTAGTTTTAAACCCCTTTTTATTACAAATTAGACAAAAAAATCTACACACAAAACACTACATCAGATTTTAGCGATTTTGCCGTGCATTAAAATGGCTTCTATTTTTTTGAACGAACACCGATAATAATGACATAATAAACATGTTTGCTTTGCTTAAAATACTAAAAGCTTTAATAAAAATAGCCGTAAGATACACAAGGTGGTTCAAAATAAAAAAATATTACTTTGAAATATAAAATAAGATCGGAAATTTATAATTTTGAAAATACCCAATTAAATAGCCTAAACATATAATTCAAAGCGTATGTTAATTATTTTTTCCATTGGTTATGGTTTAAAAAAATTGAGGTTAAAACTGAAAAAAATTAAATCCTTCTGGTCCTTTGCTAAAAACATCAGTAGAAATTTCTGTACCAGTTTTTTCCAACATTAACTTTGGAAGATGAAATTATTTCCACATCTAAAGGAAAGGCCAAACTATTTGCTAAACAATTTGCTGCCAATTCAACCCTTCATCCACCTGTCAATCATCCAATTCCAACTATTCCCCCAGTTCCTCACAAAATGCCCAATATTATTTTTAAGGTAAAACACATTAAGCGTATCCGTTCTTTGCTTAACACCAAGAAATCGTCTGGGCTGAATGGAATACCAGCAATCGTTTTAAAAAAATGCGCTTCTGAACTTGCACCTCTTTTAACTAGGCTCTTTCGAATTTCTTATGACACGGGTATTTTTCCAGGCAGCTGGAGAGCTGCACGTGTCCAGCCTATTCCCAAGAAAGGATCTAAATCTCTTCCATCCAACTATAGACCCATTTCACTCCTCTCAATGCTTTGTAAGGTAATGGGGAAATCCATTAACTCGCAGATTCTTAGGTATTTAGAAAAACATACAATTTTACATGACAGGCAATATGGATTTCGTTACAAGAGATCTACAGCAGATCTTCTTTCCTTCGTTTCACACAACTGGAACAAGTCTCTCAAGAGTTTTAGGTGAGTCCCAGATCGTTGCTCTTAATATATCTAAAGCTTTCGACCAGGTCTGGCATGACGCACTACTCAATAAACTTCCCTCCTACAGTCTTCCAACTAAACTCTGCTCTTGGCTCTCCAGTTATCTTTCTCACCGACGTATATCAGTCATTGTTGATGGCCACTCTTCAACCTTTCACGAAATTAATGCTGGAGTGCCTCAGGGTTCACTACTAGCACCTACTTTCTTTTTTCTTCACATCAACGACCTTCTTTCTTCCACTATCAATCCCATTCATAGTTATGCTGACGATAGTACCCTTCACTTCACTTTTCAGGTTCTCAAACCAATCTCTCAACCCGACTTGGAAAGCAAACGCAGGGCGATGCAAATATCTCTTTCACAGGATCTCAATTTAATATTGGATTGGGGCGCCAAAAATCTGGTTCAATTTAATGCATCCAAAACACAATCGTTTTCCTTGTCGCGAAAAAAATCATCAAACACTCACCCTTTTCTTATGAATGACCAGGTTTTTGGAGAGCGGGGGCACATTCAACCTTGTGGGCGTCACATTTGAGAATAACCTTAACTGGCATAAATACAATGTATATATAGCCACCGCGGCTTCAAAAACCTTGGATTTCTTTTCCGAGCCAAAAAGTATTTTTCTCCTTCCAATTTATACACTTTGTATATGTCCCAAATTCGACCCTCCCTGGAATATTGTTCTCATGTCTGAGGAATGGCATCCCCTACAACCCTCAGCATTCTTAATGCAATTCAAAGAAGAGCTGTTCGTCTTATTAATGACCCTTTACTTACTCAAAGACTTCCTTCTCCTGCCCATCGTCGAGCTGTGGGAGATCAATCGCTCTTTTATAGATACTTTTACGGCTTCTGCTTCCTCTTGCAGCTCCCAACAGAGAAACTTGTGGTGCTGCACGTATGCATCCCTATACGGTCCAATTGGACTGGCCCCGAACTTCCCATTTCGTTCGTTCTTTTATCCCTAGAGTTTCTAGACTGTGGAACCTACTGCCAGCGAAGGTCTTTCCATGTCCCCCAAAAAATTTTCAAGCCTTTAAGTCCCGTGTTAACAAACTTCCTCTCACCTTGCTTAAGACACCCAGGGTACGTTAGTATTCAGGCTTTTTGCCTTCGTGGATTGTCCAAAGATTTAAAAAAAAAATGTGAAATGCAAAAATTTCATGATTCAGTGATTGTACAACGTTAACAGAACAGGGGAAAAGATGGCCCAAAACATCTAATAATCTGACAACCATGGCAGTCTGGTACTTAGGCACAGTCCTTCGCGGGCTATCATAAAGATAAAAAAATCACTTTGTGGGCACACTCTATTTTGTTACATAAAACTTACCTATGCAGTTTCTAGGTCCAATTGAAAATGGAAGATAGGTACAGGGATGTCTTTGGCCACTTCTTCAGGTAAAAACCGATCCGGATCAAATTTTAGCGGATCCGGCCAATATTTGGGATTTCTGTGAATGAATGTCAAGCCAAAGTATACAGAAGCTCCTTCAGGAATAGTAAAGTCCCCTGTTTATCAAGAAAAAAATATATACAGGGTGTTTTCTAACAGCGGTACGAAATTTCAAAGTGTGGTTCCTTGTGTTATTTTATGAAAAAAGTGTCTATAAACATATGTCCAAAGTTGCTTCCTTACTGAGATACAGGGCGTTAAAATTTAAGAAAAATCAAGTATTTCTAAATGTTTTGTATATGCTTAGGCCAATTTGGATAAAATTTGGTGTTATTTAAAGTAATAAAGCGCTTGTTTAGTCCTAACCAGATTGTTATACAGGGTGATTCAAAAACCGATCACGAAACTTAAGGGGGTGATTCTACTTGACATAATAAGGGTGAAGCTTCATAAAAATATTTTTAAAAAATATTTTAATTTCAAATTTTAACACCTCATAGTTCAAAAACTAAGACGTTTAGGACATATGTTTATATGAAGTTTTTATTTTCTGTTGTAGAATCGCCCTGTAAAGTTTGTCGGTTGAGTTACTGGACACCCTGTATGTATGTAGGTAATTTGATTAAAACTGATGAAAACTTTGATGTCTATTGGTGCCTAAACGGTGAGGTTTATCGACTTTAATAAAAGTACTTTATTTTTAGGTTTTTGATTGTCTATAAAATGGCGCCTCCAACTTTGCGATATCTGTCAAAATAAAAAAGTTATGATGTAAATAAATTTTAGGTTTTAGGTAAAGTGCCCTCTGGCGGTATTCAAAAAAAGTACTTTGGTCTTAAAATTTTAGAATCTGCAAAGCTCGATTTGTGTGCCAAATATCAACTGGATTGGTTAAAAAATAAATGCAATATGGCGAAAAAACCAAAATAAAAATTGAACTTTGACGGCTTGTAATTCAAAAACAAATGACATTTTGAAAAAAATCACCCTTTATATAACTTATTTTATTGAGAAGAAAAAGTACACCACTGACTTTTTTGACATTTTTTATAACTAAGCAATTATTAATACAACTTTTACACGATTGATAATATAGGGCAAATAACTGTTTTATTTTAATTTTTGCTTTTTATATCATGTTGTCCATGAGTAGTTTTGAGAAAAAATTAAAGTAGCTTTAAAATTCAAAAGTTGTTATTAATTGCTTATAAAATAATAGAAAAACGTAAAAAAAAGTCAGTGACGTACTTTTTTTTCTCAATAATATAAGTTGCGGTGCCCACTCAGACGACACTGAAACAAATAATAACAATCTGACTAGGCTTTAGTATTTTAAATAAATGTACCAAAATTTATCCAAATCGGTTTTAGCATATTATGAAATAATATTTAGAAAAACTGTTTTTTTTTCTTAAATTTTAACGCCCTGTTAGTAAAGAAGCAACTTCGGATATAAGTTTATAAGAACTTTTTTCATTAAATAACATAAGGAATCACATCTTAAAGTTTAATACCGTTGTTAGAAAACACCCTGTATAATAATTTATATATAGGGTAGTCTAACAAAAGTATAATAGTCCTTATATCTCTGGTAATATACAGGGTGTATCACCGGGAACTCCTGCAATTGATTTCTCAGAAAGTTGGCTTTGGAAAATTTTGAAAATTTTCTAACGTTTTAAAGTCAGTGGAAGACATATAACTAAAATATTTTAACAGTTCTACCATTTCGGTTGTATCGGAAGTTAATGTAAACTTCCTTATTTTAAATGGAAAACCTTATACCTTACTTTTTTCTAGATTTTGCGTAAAATTCTAGACATTTTTAATTAAAAGTGTTCTATGCCAACCGTTTTAAGGTTATTTTAAATTTTATGATAAAAATGACGTTTGCAGGCCATTACATAACCATTATTCTTTAATAAAAAAAAACATTTAATATGTTGGAGTTGGCTTTATCGTAACAAAAGAACTTCTTTAGAAGAGTGTATTAATATTTTCACAATTAACATATACAGAGTGGTCAAAAATAATTGTTATAACTTAACGACAAAAACCTTAAAAGTCATTTTTTTTAAATGGAAATCCCCATATTTTTATCCTCTTTTTGGGCATCAAAAATAAGAGCAACTTTGTATTGGAATGTCTATTCCAAAAATGTATAGTTTTCGAAATATTAACAATTTAATATTTATCTATTCTAACAATGCTTTTAGGTACGAGTAGGTAAGGTGTAGTTGGCTATGGCGCAGCATTTCGTGGTCAGGGCCACTAAAAGCCAAACTAAGCCATACTTAAAAGCACTGTTAGAATAGATAAATATTAAATTGTTAATATTTTGACAACTTTACATTTTTGGAATAGACATTCTTATACAAGGTCACCCTTATTTTTGATGCTAAATAGGATAAGGTAAAAAAGATGGGGGTTCCATTTAAATAAAAATGACTTTTAGGCTTTTATCATTATAATTTTTAACGACTATTTTGGACCACTCTCTATTTAATAATTGTATAACTATTAATACAGTTTACTAAAGAAGTCTCCACGAGGAACCCAAGGCAACTTACATTAAAGGCTTTCGTTCAGAAAGAGAAATATGTAATGGCTTGCAAATGTTACTGTCAAATAATTTAAATTGTATGTCCCCTATTAACTTTTAAATTTTACCAATTTTTTAAAATTTTCCACCGCCTACTTTTCAAGAAATCGATCGCAGCAGTTTCCGGTGGCACATCCTATAAGTAAAAACGTTTATACAAAAATTCTCATGTTAAGTATAAATATTTAAAGGATCCTTGATCAAAAACAATTAAACCTTAAATAATAAAAATACGTTTTTTTTCAATATTTTCTTAAGGAATAGTGACGACTTGGAATTTACTAAAGAATGTACAGGTTATCCCATTTTCAACACTTTTAACAAGTATCTCCGTAATTATTAGAGCTTTTATAAAAGTAAAATAGAAGTCGCCATTTTTAGAATAAGTATACTGGTTCAGGAAAAAAGTTATCGGACCTAATCTCACTTTTTAGATGGAACACCCTGTATATTTTTATTTAAAAAAATAGCATATTAAATTTTCTTCTTAAAAATATAACACACCATAGTTGACATTAGTTAACTATGCAATTTATTTAAGTTTTATTATTTTAATCCGCAGTAGGCTCCAGTGCCGTATTATCCATTAGGCTGACTAGGCTACAGCCAGCGCCATGGAAAAATAGGCGCCAGACAAGGGAGTAATAGGCGCTCGACAGGGGAGTTTTTAAAAAGTTTAGGTCGGGTGGGGATTTTTGGTGACTAATTTCTCTGTGAATAAGGTGTTTTGGAATGAAATGGGCGCGAAAAGGAGGGAATGACTTTTTTTGTTCTACAAAATTTTTTTTGCTCTTCAAATTTTTTTTGGTGGAAAATAGGCGCTCGGGGAATTCTAGCCTAGGGCGCCTCAAACAGTTAATACGGCCCTGAGTAGGCCATGAAACAAATGCTAATATCCTATAAACAAAACTATGACATTCTAGTTGATATTTAAGTTTAACGTCAAATAAATTTCTACATATTAATTTGTAAAAATGACGTATGAACATTTCAGGAATATTAGATCAGTTTATATTGAAAGTGAAAAAAATATATTTTGTTCGTTATCCGGAAAGACGCCAATTTCGACGACTGAAAAAAAGTGTAAAAACGGGACGGCTCTTTTACCAAGCAGATATCAAAAACTTATAATATAGAAAATAAGGAAAATTGAGATATAAGCGTATTAGAATTTGTGGAGGCCCAAAATCAGGTAAACATGTAATCGTCATAGCTTTGAATAGTAGGGTCCGCCCGTTTTTTTTTATCTTTGGACAAACCACGAAGGCTAAAAACCTAAATACTAACGTACCGTGGGTGTCTTAAGCGAGGCAAGAGGAAGTTGGTTGACACGGGACTTAAATACTTGAAGATTTGAGGGGGAAGAAAAGACCTCCGCGGGCAGCAGGTTCTACAATCTAGAAACTCTAGGGATAAAAGAACGAACAAAGTGGGAAGTTCGGGGCCTGTCCAGTTGGACCGTATAGGGATGCATACGCGCAGAACCACGAGTTTCTCTGTTGGGAACCATGAGTGGAGGAACTATACTGGACAATTCTTCAGAGCAGAAGCCATGGAAATACCTATAAAAAGCAATAAATCCCCCACAGCCCGACGATGGGCAAGAGAGGAAGCCTTTCTGTAAGTAAAGGATCATTAATAAGACGAATAGCTCTTCTTTGAATGGAATCAAGAATGCTTAGGGTTGTGGGGGACGCCATGCCCCAGATATGAGAACAATATTCCAAGGAAGGTCGGATTTGGGACACATGCAAAGTGTATAAATTAGAAGTAAAATAATACTTCTTGTCTCGAAAGAGAAACCCAAGTTTTTGTGAAGCTGCCGTGGCTATAAATACAATGCGTTTATGCCAGTTAAGCTTATTCTTAAATGTGACGCCCACAAGATTAAATGTGTACTTGCTTTGCACAACTTGGCCGCTCATAAGTAAAGGATAAGTATTTATTGACTCTTTTTGGACAAGATTTTTGGCACCCCAATCCAATATTAAATCAAGGTCCTGTGAAAGAGATATCTGCATCGCTCTGCGTTTGCTTTCCAAATCACGTTTAGAGATTGGTTTAGGAACCTAAAACCTGGCTCTCACTCCAGTTTTTAGGTTCTACCGTCGGCAAAACTATAAATGGAATTAGTTGTGGCCGAGAGAAGATCGTGAATATAAAGAAAAAACAATGTTGATGCCAGTACTGAGCCCTCGGGCACCCCAGCATTTACTTGGTGAAAGCTTAAAGAGTGACCATTCACAATTACTGATATAAGTCGATCAGAAAGATAACTAGAGAGCCAAGTACAGAGTTTATTTAAAAGACCATGAAAGGAAAGTTTATTAAGAAGCGCGGCATGCCAAACCCGGTCAAAAGCTTTGGATATATCAAGAGCAACGATCTGGAACTCACCTAAAATCGCAATAGATTAATTTCAGCAGTATGATACGAAGAATTTTTTTAGGTGTGTGTTGGAAAATAAAATTTTAAAAGAAGTAACCCGAAAACAGCTTGATTAAAGAATTTGTGGGGCATTTGCTAAAATAAAACCTTTACCATCATGAATGCCTTAAAATATGTTTAAAAAAGATGTCAAGAGTGCATTGAAAATAATGGAGGGTCTTTCGAACATTTACGATAAGTCCCACTATTTTTTTGACCCCGATCTTTTATTTTCTTTTAAATTTTCAATATTTTTTATTTACTTTTTGTGTCAGCTATTTGTTCAATGTTTTTCTGTTAAAATAAATTATGTAATGATTTTTTAACTATAAAATTAACATATTCTTTTTCTCTTTTTCTTTTGTGATGTTAGCTTTGGTTTCTAGCCTATTGCGGTTTAAAGTAATAAAGCTTAAATAAATAGTAACCCAATATCATTCATGGTGTGTAACATTTGTAAAAAGATTATTGAATATGCTATTTTCATATATAAAAAATATGCAGGGTGTGCCATTTAAAAAAGTGAGGTAAGGTTCGATAAATTTTTTACCTGGTGCTGTATACTTATTCTAAAAACGGCAGATTATTGAGCAGTCATTAAATAGAAATCTTTGTGTAAAACATTTTTTGTATCTCTTTCGAGAATGAGAGAGCACATGACTCTTATATAATTATTATATTATAGCACTAATAGTTACGGAGATACCCGTTAAAAATGTCGAGAAAATAGGAAACCCTGTACAGTTGCAGTTAAATTGGACTGTAGTTATTTACCTTTTTTTTGTTCAGGTTTATTTCTTTTTATAAACTTTTTTAAATATTGTTTGTTTACTTTAAAGATTACATAATTATAGTAATAATTGTAATCTGACATGAGCGGAGCATGAACTGACAAATTTAATAATTCTGTATTTTGGGATTGTGACTTATCGTGTTTTACAATAAGCCCCTTAATTGTAATCTGTTTAATTTTCTTTTTTTACTAAAATTTAGAAAGAAGGTATTTTCAGGTCCTTTGGGATATTAAAAACTAATTTATAAATATAGTAAAATTAAAACAATTTCCAATGTACGCCATCAATCATCAATTATCTGTACCTGACGCCTAAGTATATAAAATTACCAGAATAAAATTTTGGCAAAAATTATTAAAATTCGGCCTTTAAATTAATGTACTGAACACATATTGACGTCGTTATTTAACGCATCCAATAACAAAAAAATCCCTTTAATTAACACCGAAAAAATCATTTTATTCAAATTTTATTATTGTCAGGTTGGTCTTATGCGTTTTATCTTGCAACGTTGTCTTTCTTCGTTCGACTTTCTACTCAAATTTTCTGTCGCTTTGTTGTTGTCTTTTCGTGTAAATATTGTTACGGACTTAAATAACTGTTTAGTTTAAAGAATATTATAAAATTAGGGCTATTTAATTTAGTTTAATAGTTTATTTAAATAATTTACCTTAGTTTTCCCAAGTTCCTTTATTACTTTTGAAGGTTTCCGAAAACACTGGAGTTATCCATTTAATACTTTTATTTCATCCTGTACTAAGAGAAATTTTGAGACTTTTCTAGATATTTTCACTTTAATATAAAAGGTCGATGGAAGACCTGGGAGTAGTGTTATAGTTTTGACTTTTGTAGTGTTCACTTCGAGACATTGACAACTAAACATTTTGTCATAGTTTTAATCATAGTTATAGCTTGGACCAGATTTTATTCCGTCTGAAAGTGTTGCCGCAAAGTATCTAATGTAAACAAACCCTTTTGTGAAAAATGATTTATTTCATCAATAAATAATACACCCGACGAGTTTATAGTTCTTTACGACACGGGTCAGGTTTTATAGCAGGGCAGAGACGAAATAAGATGATGTTTTCTAAGAACCTAATACCTACGTGTTTTAGCGACAAAACGTGTTTTTTTACCTAAAAAATATGTAATCAGGCTCTGTCAGAGGCTATGTGCTTTCGAAAAAGTTTGTTTACTTTATCATTTTTTGTGCACTTGGCGACATTGCTTCCAGAATGAATTATAGGTGGTTCAGAATTTACGTTTCATTGTTAATAAAAGGTTGAGAAACGAAGACAAGTGTTTTTATATAAGGTGATTTGAAAAAATATTTTTATTTTTTCTGTGATTTTCATTAACTAATTTTAAAAACAAAAACGTCGTATTTAACTTTGGAAAGGATCCAAGTTATTGTTTAAATTATTTATATTACTTTGTGCTGTAGGTAAAATAACCCTTTTATAAAAACTCGACAATACAAAATAAATTTAAAAATTTTTAATGTGTTACCCTGAAAACATATAAAATGATTTTAATTCCGGCATTGTACACCGATATTTTTCTTGCCAGTTTATTTGCATCTAGTGATTTTATTATGATGTTACCTATTATTATTATTGAATTGCATTTTCCATCACTAAAAAATAAGAAAGAAAACAAGTACTGACTTGTTTTATTTAATCTTATTTGCAAACTGTTAGCAATATGCTATTTTGATTAATTAGCATTAATTAAAAAAAACAACTTAATGTTTTTGTATTATGATCACAAGCTGGCCACCATGTCATCATTTTAGGTCACTCAAGAGGTATGACGTGCATTGGAAATTGTTTTGATTTTACTTTAGCAGCTTTTTTACCCATGTCCAGATCCTCAGTTATTTCCCTTAAAAAGTACGCCACTGAAGGAAAAAGTCTTAAGACCTCTTTAATTACTCTTTCTGTATAAACCATGAGAGGTAAATCTTTAGCATTTGGTTGTCTGTCCTCGCCCATAATAAGAATAACTTCTTCATATACTTTTGCTAAAAATAATCCCACCAAAAACATAAATGTGAAAAAGGTAAGTCAAGTTCAATACTACCCATATAACATTTTTTGCCGGCCATGTACATTTAATTTACTGGCATTACCAACACTCTTTAATGGCAAGGCATTGGCAAAAAGGTCTTTATTGGGTCACGTGTTGCAGATAATGTGATGGCATCCGTTATTAATAAGTTATGATGAAAAATGCGTTTAAGATGATGGCATCCATTATTAATAAGTTATTGGCAAAAAGGTATCAAAAAGAAATGAAAGTGGGCAATTGGCCGTTATTGGGCCACATGTTGCAGATACTGTGATGGCATCCATCATTAATAAGTTATTGGCAAAAAAATGCGTTTAGGATAATGGCATGTATCATTAAATAAGTATTGCAAGTTTTATAAGTGGAATGTCCCAAAAGTTAAATAACATATTTAGAATTTTGTAATAAAAAAAAATGAAAAAAAGCAGGAAAACTTTATAATTAAAAAAATTACATAATATAAATTTTTATACAGTAACAATCAACCATAAAAAATTAAAGGTATGTAATAAAATAAAAAAAAAGTAAATCAAAAGAAAACACTTAAAATAGTAAGTATTGAAGGGACACTTACACTTAATTTTCAGATCCAAAACAAAGGGAGAAATATTTTAAAGGAGTGGAATGTCAAAAAAAACCATAAAATATATGTAATATTTTTTATTAACACGTCTTTAAAACTTTTAATAGGACAGCTCCCTAATTTTATATAATTTTTTTAAGTAACTACAAACTTAAAAGATTTTAAACAAAATGATTTCAGCTCCTAACAGTCTATTTGAATAACTCTCCTTCTCGACTACCCATCACCAATTAATCACATAACACACTAATTAGGTAATGAATACACTTAATTATGTCTATTAAACCACTCTTTTCTTTAAAGAAGAAACTAAAAAGCTAGAAAACCACGTAGAAATCAATTGCACAAAAACACTTTGCTTCATCTGTCAAAATCGTCAAATCTTGTATTTCGGCTAAGCGGGAAATTTGAATTTGTTACCTTTGGTTGAAATTAACCTAGCTAATTTTACCATCATTTTATTTTTATTTGCATGTTTTGTAACAATAAAATGTTATGAAAAGGCCTGTCCTTTAAATTATGTACAAAAAACATAAAATAATGTTGTTTAGCTGCCATTATAAATAAAACAGATCATAAAAATTGCTCTAATGTTAGTTAAATACCAATGTTAATAATATGGTTTGAAAAGTATAAGTATGCGTTGAAGGATTGCCTTCAAAAATCCATTATTTATTTGCCTGCAACACAAAGGCATGCTCAAATTTATTGGCAATTGAGTGTTTATTTAGGGTTAACTATTTAATGCGTATTAGATGTTGGCATAATATTGCCACCAATTGCCAATGCTTTACCATCAATGTCAATATGAAAACTGTATATTGCCGGCAAATAGTGTTTGCTGGGTAAAATTATGCTTGGCTGTATGCTTTGTCGCAAAAAGAATGGAGATCTAAATGAGTGTCAAGCTCTGTATAAAAACCAAATATGTATGAAATCTTTAAGTAGGATAGATCTGACTTCAACAGTTTTTATTACAATCCGTCGGTTATTCAACTTATTTAAATATTTTTTCAATTCTGATTAAAATATCTACCTGTATATCCGGAAACATTCCAAGACAAGCAAATAGAAAATCTAAAGTTATGGCACTGGTTTCTGTTCCCTAAAATAAATATTTAATAATATAAGCGGTAAAAGTAACCTTATACTACACAGAGAAAAAAAAATTAGATAAGATTATTACTATTCTAAACAAAATTGCAACCGCTACTAATTTGTTATAACTGCTGTAGTTCATTTTAGGTATGACTGTTAGATATAGCGGGTTCCCACGAGATCACTTTCCGGCTGCCATTTTTTGATTTCTTAATCGATTATGACAAAATTTGGTAAGGTTGTTAGACTAACCAAAAGTCATTTAGGGGTGTATATGTTATGCTTTCGCGACTTCCGGTTTTACTGGGACTCCTTGGACCGTGTAGAGACACACTCAGAACTTTTTTTGTTTAATTCAAACATTTTTTTAAATTGTTAAAATACGTCTTTTTCACCTGTCTGGTACGCCTCTGGCTATGTAAATACTATGAACACCGTAGCCAGTTCAATAGTAACCGACAGTAGACGACTTTCTTTACGATGTTGCCAAACGTCTTATGTTATACCCAATAAACAATATACATAGAGAATAGAATAAAAAGGTAAAATGTTATTATATTCCATTTTTTATTAATTGTTTTTGAAAAAATATTGATAGCCTTATATCAAAACAAACTGTAATAAAAAAAAAAATAAGGGGCGATTTACCTTAATAGGGTGCAATCCGTTTGCTTCCAAACATGCATTTGTTTTCGGCTGCATACTGTTTTTTACACGCCCAAAAATGTTTTCGTTGTTTCTTATTTGCTAAGCCGCTTGTTTCACACGATTTCGCAACTGTTCTAAACAGTTAATGGGTTCACTATAAACAAACTCTTTCAGAGTTCCCCACAAAAAAAAACGCATGGATTAAGGTCGGAAGACCAAGGAGACCGTTGAATACGTCCACTGCGTCCAATCCACCTATATCTAAAATTTTCATTTGGATATTCGGTGACTACTATGCGTCATGTCAAGGTGCTCCATCTAATAAATTTGGAAAAAAAAACAAATAGCCCTCTCCATTTAGCCTTGTTGGCAAAATATAAGGACCTATTAGCTAAGTATCTATAATAGGCACCAGCCCAAACATCAACAAAACATTTTTCTTGATGGTGCGTTCTGCAAAATGCGTGTGAATTTTCTACGCCCTACATATGCGTATTGTGGCCTCAACGGTAAAAAACGCATTACGAATACAAATTAGTTAATTTTTTGCAAAGACCATCGACAGTACTAGACTACGCACTTCATAACACAAAACTATGTCCGTAAACTTGATTGAATTTTGTTGCATTTTACATAAAATATTAAAACAAGATGCAAAACTTAATAGACACACAATTTAGTAAATTCTTGGAAATATTATTTAAAACGCAAACCAAGGCAAGCAAATTTCCTTTTTCTGTAACCTTGCATAAGAAAGCGTTCTTATTGGTTGGTTCTCGTAGGACAGCTCCCTAATTTTATATAATTTTTTTAAGTAACTACAAACTTAAAAGATTTTAAACAAAATGTTTTCAGCTCCTAACAGTCTATTTGAATAACTCTCCTTCTCGACTACCCATCACCAATTAATCACACAACACACACTAATTAGGTAATGAATACACTTAATTATGTCTATTAAAACAATCTTTACTTTAAAAAGAAACTAAAAAGCTAGAAAACCACGTAGAAATCAATTGCACAAAGCGGTCAAAAAACACTTTGCTTCATCTGTCAAAATCGTCAAAACTTAATAGACACACAATTTGGTAAATTCTTGGCAATATTATTTAAAACGCAAACCAAGGCAAGCAAATTTCCTCTTTCTGTAACCTTGCATAAGAAAGCGTTCTTATTGGTTGGTAAAATCATGCCATATTAAAATTAAATTTTATTGGTTATTATTGTATCGCGTTGCAACTTATACCAACCTCTCGCCAGCTAGCATTTAAGCGTGGAGTTTTCAATGCTTTTTATGGCAACTTTAAGAATTTATTTACGTTGGTTTCATTTAAACATACTAAAAATAATAATAAAATCTTAACCAAGGTAATTTATTAAGAGTAACAGGAGAAAACCGCTAAAAAGATATATTACATTTTGTAATGGTGTGGCATAACCGAGAGAGCGGCGACCTTATTTTTTGATACAGCTGACAACACGGAGAAGGCCGTGGAAGAGAACAGCTGGACCCCTTTCTCCATTTTGAGAGAAGTGAACCTTCTTCCACCCGATGGGAACGTTCACATCATCGATTGTCTCTCTTGGTATTTAAATTCCAAATCCGTGAATATAGCGCAACGATGCTTTTGATCTAAATAATTTTTTTTAATTAGTATAAAATCCTTTATGATTTTTTATTTTAACAGAAGGCACACAAAAGAATAACAATACTTAAAGTTAATTTTTGAGGTTAAACAATAGGTAAACAACTAAAAATACTCAGTGTGCGCTTCTCCCAATGTGAATGTGCTTCTACTGCTTGAAGAGAAGTAAATTCCCTTACTTTTTGAACGATGTGATTCAGGGGCGGCTGGTTCATATGAGCCACCAGAATTTTAAGCTGCTTGGTATTTTTTCATATCATTCAATTCATCATTTTACAATTAAAATATTAAATATCCATTAAAACAAAACTAAAATAACCAGTTTCCGGCCGAGAACACCGGTATAGTAGGCACACATATCTTCACCCAGTGACGACGCATCATAGATTACTGCGCAGTGGACCATCTTAAATAATTTTTAGTCTCGCGCGACGTTATTGCATTGACTAAACTGAGCGACTCTTTTCGGTGCGCCGCACGATTGTTTTAATTTCCTCTATGCCGAATGCACTTGTCGTTGGGCAAAATTCATTTTTCAGTTATTGTTGTGCGGCATTCGCGGTAGCACTTTACAGGTAATTTAGACATTTTTTATATCGCGCGTGTGGAAGTCGACAAGTTTATATGTTTTATTCGTATTTGGTTGTGTGTTTGGTGTTTATAGACAATGTATGTGGTGCATAATTTAGTGAACGTTAAACGATTTTTTAAATATCGCCGCCGAAATCTGGACGTGTTATTAGTATAGAGGCCCTGACCTGCGAGAGGAAGCACCGGAGGACGAGAATTGGCGTGATAAGTGCTATAAAATTAGATAGCGTTTTAATATATACATTTTAATTATTAGGCGTATTTAAATTTTTATTCTATTAATTTTTTATGGGACGATTCTGTATGGTTTCTTTGGCAACATAGCGCGTAGATATCAGGTAATCCACCTGATAAAATATATCCTCGATTTAGTGCACGCAACTAATTAACCTCTGCGAAATAAAATAGAAATAGCTTTAATTTCTTACTTACAGCAAATAAAAACACGGTAATCTCATCTCTAAGTTCTCTTGCATTGAATTGTCCATTTTCCATCAAATAGTCCAATAATGGTAAACGTTGTATTTCTGAAACGAAAAATCTTTTTGTAAAATATCGAAAAATGAACACTTTACTCATAAACTCTCAAATTTCATTTGAATATACAGAAAAGTTCAGATTTTAGAAGAGGGACGGACCTTAGGACCTCACTATACTGGGTGGTACGTCACCGAGCGGAACATAGGAAATCCTTTGTTTTTAAGGGGGTTCCTATTGGTTCTTCTGTACATTAATCTGACAAACCTTCGTGCCAACTTTCAAAAGATTAATAAGCGAACCTTGATTTATTTAAGGTAGTTCTACCGATACCACAAGAGTAAAATGAGTGCTTAAGGTAATTTAACTACCGTGGTATTTATACTTGGCAACGCTGCGTAAAAACAACAGAAATCATACGCAAAAATCTATTGTACAAGTATCTTTAAACAAGGTATAGGTTTTAAATTGTTATGTTTATTTACTAATAAAATCTCTAAACTACCCTAATCATATCACCAAAATATATTTCATTGAAAAGGCAAAACAGTCACTGAAAAACATTACAATAAATTTGTTTAACAAGGTCAAGTAGCACAGGTTTGTTAACTAACCTGTCAACTAACGTACATCGGGTTATTGTCGTCGAATTGTTTATTTAAAAACACTCGGAAGAAACATGTTTTCTTAATATTTTGGATATTTATTATCACTCATTGGATCTTGTAACCAAAAAACGTATTGGACTGGCAATTTTTTTTGTGTTACATATACCGTATTTGATAAACTTTTTCCGGCGCAGCATAACCATTTGGCGGCGTTACCACATGTCAGTCACAAAGCATATTTTTCTTAATTATTTATTAATGACTCCTATTACAAGCTCTGAAAGTCGGATTCTAATTAGCCAAAATGTTAGGAATTGTTTTTTTTTTCGTTTATACAACTTTCATGGAAATCTGAACATCAGTTTTTGTGAAGTAAAATAAAATCTGCATTTTTCCATAAGAATTAATGTTAAAAGCAATTATTTTATAATAATTATAACTTTTCTTTAGTTCTCTGTAAACCTTTGGTTGACATTCTTATTATAAAGTACTAGTAAGCTAAGTTTCATAATTTTCCCCTACTATACCGGTAGTATTTCCTAATTAAATGTAATTGCAAAATGACCAACAATTTTCGGTTCAGATAAAATCGAACAGACACCTGTAACATGAATGTTATCTCTGACGTAAGGAAAAGTGCAATAATTTAGTGACAGTCAGTATTTGCGAAAAGAATATGTATTATTCAATTAACGAAAAAGTATCCCTAATTAAGTGATACAGAAAACTTGGTAATTTTGCAATTACAATAATCTAAATAATTAAAAATTTGGTAATTATTTTTTTTTTAAACTTGGCACGAGGGTTTTTTATATTGGTCTCTTTAAACGAAACGAAATGGTTTTCTTTTTAACATTTTGTTTCGTTTGGGTTTTAAATCTTAATTTTTTTTTCGCGAATATGAGTCATATGAAAGGAAGTATTCCGTGCGACTATATTTCTTCCACGACTATTACCTATATCATTTTTAAACGACAACAGTTTTTCATGGCGTCGCATATGACCCCATGAAGAATTATTGGTATTTTAAAGTTTAATCACCAAAAACCTATCTAATTTCATTTTGTTGGTTGTTTTTTAATTAAATTAATGATTTTGTAAAGAAAAAAATATTTTTGCATATCTTCGTTAAATTCTCATAATTATTCTTCAAAGAATTACTTGTGTGCGGTAAAGCATTAGGTCTTCCAATTTTGTTTTATCGGTCTGTCTTGTATATATTTGTACTTTTGAAAAGTGTATCCTATTTCTAAGTAGTTTTTCGTTTGTACAACTAACAATTTTATGCAGCATGTTGTCGTTAAAATTAAATTTCCAAGCTTCCCATTCAGCTTTTGTCCCTTTAGGCTTAGGAAAATGCTAAATTAATTATTTTCCTGTCCATGTATATTAAAAAAAGGTTTAGAGTGCCATTCGTAACCTCTGCTTCCATAAATCACTTTTTTACACGCTTTTATTAGCTTGGGTTGTCACTATCTATCTAAATCCATCTATCTATGTAACGGAATCTTTGAGCCTAATTTTTACCAACTTCCAGCGATTCGATTTCTTTAAAACTTTGCACACGTATCAAGGACCCATTACAATGCAATAATATGCAAACAGTATCCCGTTATCCTGATTAGGAATGTCAGGATAAATAAATTCCTTTAAAGATATTTTGTGTCTCTTGACAAAATGGCGAAGGAAATTTTTAGTGAATAAACTGGAGCATTTTACTAATTGATATATCGAACTAAAAAAATGAAAAATAAATAATAGTTTAAAAAAACTAAAAACACGCTTTTATATGCAACCGAACTAAAAATTAGAAAATAATTTTTCATTAAAAAAGATTGTCACTTCAGAGTAAAAAGCGTGGGGTGCTTAATATATTAAATGTTATAATTATTATATTTGCCAATATCTATGAGGGAAAAGTTATGAAAAAATAGTAAAATGCACCCCACGCTTTTTACTCTGAAGTGAGTCTGATCTTTTTTAATGAAAAATTATTTTCTAATTTTTAGTTCGGTTGCATATAAAAGCGTGTTTTTTTAGTTTTTTAAATTATTATTTATTATTGATGTGCTAAAGGTACTTCATCATCACGATTCATTTTTATTTGGTTCATACACTATTTCGATTGCCTCCAGTTCTCTTTTCTCTTGTTCTTTAAATTCACTTCCAATATCATTGAAATAATAATTATTATTGTCAATATTCTTATAACTTTTTTATGTCTTCTTTTATTCTTTTTGGATCCTTTTAACAATAATATTATTTTTTGATAGACATGTCTTTTATTGGTTACGCAAACAACAACATCATAGTTTAGGCAATAAACATCTGCGGCATACGTTTTTTTGCTGTGGTAGTAGTAACAGCCAAGCTATAAGGGTATGTGTAGCAGCATTATTATAAAACAATTTTTGCAAGAAATATGTAAAAAATATTATTTGAGGGATTACGAGCGACCCCGTTTTGTTGTTTAAGGGTTAAAACAATTTCTTTCGCTATTTATATGAATACAAACAATGCATTTACTGTTCCCAATTTGTGACAGATTACACACCCCATAAAAAAAAAAACATGAAAGTTCATACACAAGAGTCCGTTGAATTCGATCCCGAGATTAGAACTGGCCCTACACGTTCGGATTTGGCCCTACGGACCGAGAAATGGCCTCTACTGGCCCTGAAACGCGGTTTCCAAAATAAGGCGGGGTTAGGGCCAGATTTTAGGGGGCTAGCAGGGCTGTGGCCCGGAGCCCCCACAAATTAGGGGCTCCGCACAATGAAGCAAAGGTACACATTTTATTGATCTTTTTTTGTGCTCTGTGCTTTATTTAGTGATCTCTCTTCATTTTTTTTTGGATATAAATTCTTCACAGATTTCTGTTCAACTAATATTTTTCGTTTAGGACAGAAAAAATTACCCTTAGGACCCGAAAAATCAGACGTGTGTATTTTAGACGAGCAATCACAGAAGTGATATTTTTATGTACTTTTAAATTCTAGACCTTAAACTATGTGCCAAAAGTTTTTAGCCCATTGAATTTTATGTTTAGGACCGGGAAAAAAATTACCCCTTAGGGGCACTTGGGAATAAACCTATCGAGCACAATCTTAGCTACAAAAAATCCCACTGTTCAAAACACGGATCTTCTGCCCCTAGGGTTCATTTTTCCGGTCCCAAACTGGGAATTTTAACAGGCCAGATACTTTCCGCGCATAGTATGAGGTCCAGAATTTAAATGTACATAAAAATATCACTGTTGTAGGGGCTACGTCTGAAACACAAGTTCCGGCAGCTAAGGAGTCATCAATCTTTTGTTATTTTTAGCCTCTACAGAGTCGTCTTCTAGGTTTGCAAAATTATATGTATGGACCTAAGTCAGTTTTTAAATGGATCAAGGGTGACTTAATATAACGGTTAAAAAATATGTTTTACCAGTAATTTAATACAACACAATCAATATTTTATTTGAATGTATAGCAGAAAAATCCAAATTAACTAACTATTTTCCTTAATAGCGTCAACCTGTTTCGGTTGTAAGAGTCTCAATGGTTAAATTGAAGTAGAAAAAAATAAGCAATATTTAATTTAATAAGCAATAATAACCTATTGTATTTTTTCTCCCCCGTGGCGCAGTGGACAGAGCTTTGATCTTCGAAGCCAGAGGTCGCCGGTTCGATTCCCAGCGGAGGAGACATATTTAGGTAGTAGTTATTTAAAAATAACGACCTTGGTGGCACTACCGCGTTGTCTAAAAGGTGCTGTAAAATGCATAACTGCATGTTTCAGTGCTTGGACAACGTTGACGAAACAGGGGGAACGATGGGTTAAACATGTTATAACCCGACACCCACGGTACTCTAGTATTTAGGCATATGCCTTCATGGGATGTCAAAAAGATAGAAAAAAGCCCCCAAGTTCTTTTAAGTAATACGAGCTAGCTTATGCTCTTAAAAAAAGGTAGTATAGGGATTTCTGTGATATACTATCACCTAAAATATTGATTTTGTGGTATCAAATTGTTGATAAAAAAATACTCTTTTGAGCTATTATAGTAAGCTATCCTCTATCCATTTGAAAAAACTAACTAATTAGGACCATAAATACGATTTTGAAAACTTTAGACGACTCTCGATTAAACATTTAAAATTAAAATAATTTAGAGGTCAGATGTCAAAAAGTGGAATATGTAATGTCATTGTACATGAAATGCCATTTTCTATTCAAATAAGTAATAATATACCAGGTATCACATTTACAATAAGAAAGTTAGGAACTTTTCCAGCTAAATAGAAAGTGATAGTAAACATCTAAATATGTAAAACAATGCATTTTTATGTCACATACCTACGTACCAAATTTTATTTTAGTATCCTAAAAAACAAAAAAAGTTATAGGGGTAAGCCACCGGCTACGGAGAGCCAGTATTGCACGGCACTAGGGCATAATGCTGCGCGGGTGGAAATTTTGAAAAAGGGTGCTTTTTTCCTTTTTATCAAATATTTTTAAAGGCCCAAAAGATTCCCACTTTTTAAATTACATTGTTTTCCAAAATTTTACTAGGTAACTAGGTAACGAGGTACGAGGTAAAATTTTGGAAAACAATGTAATTTAAAAAGTGGGAATATTTTTTTGGGCCTTTAAAAATATTTGATAAAAGGAAAAAGCAATGTTGAATTCAGGAGACAGTATTTTGGAAAGTAAGACCCTTGTTTTGCTCTTAACATGTTTTTTTGCTGTTAACAATTTAAATTTCTTAATTTACCAAAAGACATTCTCTTCTAGGGGCGGCCAAAATTTTTTCGTACCAGGGCGCAAGTCACCTTATAGTCCAAGAGCCCGTGACCGGCATACCTTCGTCATTTTGTAAAAGCTAAAAGTTTGTCAGCACATGCTCAACATAGATAGAAGCGATGGTAGACTATGAAGTTTGACTCATAGTGACTTTGGCAGGTACCAGGTACCAAAAGTTAATAAATTAAAACTTAGGTTTTGTCATTTTGTAAAAGCCAAATTTTACATTATGCTACTTGGGTACCTATTAGAAGATATTTCCTTAGTCGCCAGACAGTTTTAACACTTCCAACCCATTGACAGACAAATATTTTGGGATGGTCCAATAAAGACCAATATTTCTGTTATTTGACAAGATATAACAAAAAGTGTTATATGAGATTTGTAGGGTTTTTGAATAAGAATGTCCTAAAAATATTTTGGTGTATACAGAGTGTCCACGGGCTCTGACTCTATTAGGAACACTCTTGCTCATATGTGACTAAAAAATAATGATTTTGGCTAAAGAGTCATATTTTGAAAACGAGGTTGTTGAAAACATATACAAGTTATCGTATTTATGTACATTTAGAGCACCTTATGACGGCCGTGGGTAATGGATGTGGTTAAGGCCCGCCGCAAATAGAACCCCCACGCACAGCACATACGTAGCTCACGCCCAACCCTTCCTTCCCACGTCAACCTTTTTGATCAGTTTACCGCATATTGGACCCAATACTGGCGAACGTTAGTACTTCGCAGCATGGCGTCGCTTAGTAAAATCCTTCTGGATCAGTCCGGATTTACGCTTCGGCGGTCCATAGGCAGTAAAAATCCTTTCTTCAAAACGACGACTTTTCTCCAAACATTTTCATATACAGCCTCTAAAAAATTTGAGGACCAAAAATAAAGGTCCTCACTTCAATTTAACGACCAACTTTCTTAAAATATTTTTTCCATTTAATTCCTTTTTTCTTTTTTTTTGTGGTGTGGTGTAGGCCCTATTGTGGTGGCATCTCATAGGCGACTGCCTATGTTCCCTATGCATAAATCCGGCACTGTTCTGGATTTAGATTCCGACATTTGATCCTCTAACTTTATCTCCTGTATGTAATCTGGATGACTTAAATCATACAAAACGGATTTTTTCGCAAAAGTTGGATTTCCATGCTGCACAAGACCCACGAAATCTGTGCGGCGAACACAAACCTAACCACGCGTGGCTGGCAGCAGTATGAGCTAGCTCTGGGCTGGGTCCAATATGCGCCACTCCATTTAAAAGCATGTTTTACAAAGTTACGCACGCGTTGGCTGCGCATGTGCTGTGTGTGGGCTGGGTTCAATTTGCGGCGGGCCTAATGGCCGTGGCTTAAAAGTCATGGTACCTGTTTAAATCACATTAATATTGTATACAGTTTTTACCAGTCATCGAAGCCGCGCTCGTTGCTGCGCCCGTGAAATTGGCACCAGGGGCTTGGGGGCAGCGGACTTACGGAGCAGCAACCATTCAAGTTATGAAATAAATGGTGTGTGAATGAGAAGGAGTAAGGTCAAGGCACAATAAGCCTATAGGTTGCAGCGCACCACGTAGAGGAGCAGTGGTCGGAATTAGGTAGAAGACCCAAAAGGGCAAACAAATTGGATCATTAACCAAATCACCTTATGAACAAATCGGCCAGCCTATATAATTTTAAAAAGTGTGTTTATAATTACCCTTGAATAAAAATATTAAGTTTATAAAGAAATAATTTACCTTCATCAATGCTAACTAAAGATGGTTTTCGATGTTTTTTTTCCTCCAGAACTTTCATTTTTTGTTGTATAACCTATAAAAGAAAAAAAACAATGATCAAGATATAAAAAGGTTTAAAATTTGGGTTTCCAAATGATATTATTTTTATACGCTTTAAATATCAAGTTAATTATCTTAACACTTAAACGACAACACATGGTCGCCCGTGACCCCACCGAATAATATTTTAGACATTTCTTGCAAAAGTTATATTATGATCTTGCTGCTACACCTATCTTTGTAGCTTGGCTGTTACTATTACCACAGCATGTATGCTGCACAAGTTTATTGCCTGAGTAATAGGTGTTTGTAGTAGCAGTTATTTGCGTAATAAAAAAACATGTCTATTAAAGGGAATATTAAAGTTAAAAATAACTAAAAAGAATTAAAGACGACATAAAGAAAGTAATAGGATTATCGACAATAATAATTTTATGACATTTAATGTCAAAGTTTTCAGATTTTCAGAATATCCCAAAAAACAGAAAAATAGTGAATTTTAAAACCTAAATTATAGTAAGTTTTTATTTTTATTATTTTTATTACATTTATCTTCACAACGGTGGCAGATTTGCCACCGAAACGTCGATTTTTAATTATCTTTTTACTTGTTTAATATTTTTTGGTTTTTTAGTACTTTTAATTTTATTTTGGCGTGTACCCAAATAAATACCATCTATTGTAATTTTTTACATAAAATTTAAAATAAGTCAAAAACGGTTTGACTAAGGTATGGAACAATATTGTGAACACCTAGTATAAAAAAAGTATACATTTTGGGAATTTTAAAAAATATACATTTTTGGGAATTTTAAAATAAGTATACATTTTTAGTTTACTTAACATTGGCAAATTTGATACATAAAAATATACGTAAGGTGTAAAGGTCTTAAAAGTATAAATTAAACAATTTTCTAGGTTACTTTTATAATAATAAAATAAAAACATTAAATGAACTGGGTAGCGTAGAAATGCAAAACAAACACGGGAAAATTTGATATATAAAGAAGAGAGAAAGAAATTTAAAGGGAGATTTATTAAATAAGAGGTAGTAACCGTGAAGTTCAGAAAAAAGTTAAAATTTTAGTTAAACCCCGTACGGGCTACTCCTAGTGGGGAGTATGCCCGTACTAAATTTAGTTAGTCAAATAAGTTAGGTTGGTTTTAAAAAAATGCAAAGTTAGTTTTGATGATCCACCGGTCTCATGGTCTCAAGAAGATAGTTCCATATGGTACATTTGCCTAAGTGACGTCAAGTAGTATTTCAAAATGTCAACGTCACATATGGTGGAGGCGCCCCCGTTCCCAGTAACCTTTGTGAAACGTCGGTTATGGTAAGCTGTGCCCGCCCCAGTTCCAGTGCCCTTTGTGATGCGATAGGAAAAGTCGCTCATGGTACGCCCTTCCTACCCCTCAGGGTATTTGTGGAAGAAAATGCCATAAATATGGTAAAGGCGTCCCGTTCCCCGAAGAAAAAATGTGTGTGAAATGACGAAGATGGGGAAAAAATATGTTGCGTAGCGTAGCTGCAAGGAGGTAGCAGCGTAGCTACAAGAAAAGGAAGATAAGGTATATCTTTAGTTTTGAAATATGGCTAAATTGTGTTAGCCAGAGTTGCTGAAGAAGAATATGAAATAGTTATTTGCGTTGAAGTTGTTGTTTTACGTCGTGAAGACGGAGTTTAGAAGCAGCATGAGGCTGCATTAGCACTGGAAGCCGCAGCTCTAGTATGGGGAAGAGCTCTGAAGTATGGTCTTGAATTGTGGGGTACAAGACAGTTAAGCGGCCCTGAGAAAGCTCAGGATATGGGGAAATTGGCATGAGGCTGCAGTAACCTGATGTAGAAGAAGAAAATGGGAGTGAAAGGCGAACAATGGTATGTGGAGAAGAAGTACGGGACAATTGGCCAATGGAACGCACCATCAAGGACATGAACAGGGAGGCAAGGTGGACCGGTACAGTTCGACAAAGGAAGGACAATCTAGGACAGTATGTTATTTGTAATGGAGTGTTGTGTGATGTGTTTAGGTAAATCTGTGATATTTTTTTAATTAATTGTATTTTTTTTTTTGGTGTTTACTTACTAGAAATTTTTTTAAATAATAATAATGATTTAATATGCAGAGAAAAGTAGCCTAAAAGTAAAATTTGATAATAACTCTTTTTTAACCGACCGTATATGTAATATTAAATTATGAAAGGGTCATTGTTTTGATGATATACAATATGCGGGAAAGGTCAAGACCATTTCTAATAATGCAGAGCTAGCTAGTTTCAAATAAACAATTTTTTATTAACCAAGTCAAATGTTTTTGTATAGTACATATGTAGTAAAGTTAATGAGTAATAACACTGTGTATTTAAAGTGTTCTTTATAGGAGGTATAGAATTTAGGCCACTTTTCTCCCAAAAAAAAAAATAAAAATAAATAATCTTAACCGTTGCAATTATATTTAAATAAAATTACTTGGAAAAAATCCTAAATTTACAAATTATTCTGTTAACAACAGAAACAAAAATATAATCGATGACAAATTTTTTAATATTTAGAAAAAAAGTCGAGACTTTTATTCAATCATAACAATTATTTTTTGGATTAAAGGTTATTTGAACATTTTTTTTGTTTTCATATTTTTCTAATCTTAGATGAAACTTTTTGATGTTTTCGAAACTTTGGAAAGTTAAGATTATTTACGTTAATTCAGATAATAGGTAAAATATTGTTAGATTTTTAAATTTTTGTAAGCTATATGGAACTATCGTTTTCGGTCATATTGCTAATTTTTTTAAGGGTTTAAAGTAAATTTGGCTCATTTCTAATAGCGTTGTGGGTCCAACGCTTTCAAAAAGGGGGCATATGTGAACACCTAGTATAAAAAAGTATACATTTTGGGAATTTTAAAAAATATACATTTTTGGGAATTTTAAAATAAGTATACATTTTTAGTTTACTTAACATTGGCAAATTTGATACATAAAAATATACGTGAGGTGTCAAGGTCTTAAAAGTATAAATTAAACAATTTTCTAGGTTACTTTTATAATAATAAAATAAAAACATTAAATGAACTGGGTAGCGTAGAAATGCAAAACAAACACGGGAAAATTTGATATTTAAAGAAGAGAGAAAGAAATTAAAAGGGAGATTTATTAGAGAAGAGGTAGTAACCGTGAAGTTCAGAAAAAAGTTAAAGTTTTAGTTAAACCCCCGTACGGGCTACTCCTAGTGGGGAGTATGCCCGTACTAAATTTAGTTAGTCAAATAAGTTAAGTTGGTTTTAAAAAATGCAAAGTTGGTTTGGTGGTCCACCGGTCTCATGGTTCCAAGAAGATAGTTCCATATGGTACATTTGCCTAAGTGACGTCAAGTAGTATTTCAAAATGTCAACGTCACAATATACATAAATTATTTTATGCTTTATTTGTTTTCTGGGAGATTAATTAAAAAAAAAAACTTTTAATTTTATTCTGGAGAAAAGCCAAATATTATTTTGTTTATACATAAATTATGTTTAAAGTTTTACGCAAAATCAAAAAATTAATAACATATAGGGTCTTCCATTTAAAATAAGGAAGTTGACATTAACTTCCGGTATAACCCGAAGTGGTAGAACTGTCAAAATATTTTAGTTGTATGTCCCTCACCGACTTTATAATGTTACCAAATTTTTAAAATTTTCCAAAGCCTACTTTCCGAGATATCGATAGCAGCAATTCCCGGTAGGTCACCCTGTTTATAACACGTGAAAATAATGGTACAAGTTCCCATAATTTTTTATTCTAAAGCCTTTCTCTACAGAGATATGTGCCGTTAAAGGACGCCGCTGGAAATCGGTTTTTCTTGAATAACATTTATAGTAAGTACCTGGTTTAGTAAAATATTTTTTTAATATGATAAAAACAAGTAAGGACTTTTTAAAATGGTATCCTTGTAAAACATTTGCCTTCTTTAGTTCGTCAGGGGCGGACTAACCCTCACATAGTAGTGTAAATTATTTTTATACTAAAGTAATGAAATAGGTAGTTTTGGGTAGCCGAAATCCTTAGACAAGAAAAAGGTACTTGTTAAATGTCAATAAATTAAAATGTTTTCGACAAAAACTAGTGTTTGTTTAGTACAATAGATTTTTCTTATTTTCACGAAACTAAAAAAATAATGTTGCAGCTTTGTGGAGGGTCCCATAAGCTTTGATAACACAGCCCCACAAAAAAAAAGTTGGTTGTCCGAAAGACCAGACCATGGTATTTTTTGTCTTTTGGGGTCGCTGAATCCGAATCTGGGCTCGGTTCAACCGTATCAGGTCAGGGCAATGGTCATTTTAAGGTCAATCACAGTCCAACAAGCAAAAAAGTTAAAGTTTCGAAAAACCAGACCACAATCCAGTTACATTTTATGTTTTTAGGGTCGTTGAATCCGAATATGTGGTCAAATTGACCCTATGAGGTTGAGATAAAGTTCATATCAATGTCAAATCATCAGAAGTTATTGTAAATGCACCAAAATCATAATATATATTAGTTTTTGGGTTGCTAAATCCAAATCCGTACTCAAATTGACCCTCCCGGATTCGGAAAGGTACCACGTTTGTTGTCTATTTTCAATGAATTTTGATGATTTGACTATGAAATGACCTTAACCATGACCGAATGGGGTCAAACTGACTCGGATTGGGATTCAGCGACCCCAAAAACATAAAGATACCACGTTTGTAGTCTATTTTCAATAAAATTTAATAATTTGACCTTGACAATGACCTGATTGGGTCAAACCGACACCAGATTCGAATTCAGCGACCCGAAAAACATTAAGATACCATAATCACGTCCTTCGCACCAAAAACTTTTTTTTGTGGGGCTGTGTAATTAAAGCTAGAGAATAAATTAAAAAAGGAGTGAGCCTATTTAACTAAAATATTGTTTTTCTTAAAAACGCTTCACTATCGATAAAGTACAATGGACAAAAGTACCTTTTTTTAGCTATGGTTTAAGCTAAATCAGAATCCGAGCTCAGAAATGGCCCTACACGTTGGGAATTCGCCCCAGGGGCCTCTATAGGCTCTGAAATACGGTTTCCGGGATAAGGCGGGGTCTAGGATGCATTCTGAAGTCTTGGTTCTTGAGTTTGGATCGCGTCAAATTGAAATCGTTAACCGACGTTTTGCCAGCGATTGCTTAAGGCATCTCCAGGGATCTTTACTTTGCGAGATGGAAACACTGACTTCATAAAAGAGATTTATTTCTTATGATTGGCTCTGTCGACTGGTCACAATAATAAACTATGTTATTTTTCTTGTATTTCTGGATTTGAATGGCTTAATGTAAACATTAATATACAAATCAGAAATTTTAAGAACTTTTGTTTTCTTCGTAATATTAAATAGTATTGTAATATTTGTACCTTGCTCTTTGTTGAATACGGCCAGTAAAGTTTGTTTAAATCAATATTTGTGTGCTTTAAAGTCCTCTATCCCAAGCCTATTTTCTTATTTCTAGAATTATAACTGCTGCTTATAAAACAATAAAAATGACGGAATTAAAAAATGTACATATTTTTTTTTTACGTAAGCTAGAGAGGGGGTAAGACTTTGCTAACTTTTGATGACATGGGGGAAGGGGGATTATTAATTGTAATAAATTTGCTTACGTAATACTTGAACGGCCTTATACGAGAAAAGTACCTAGTAAGTAACTATGGTTTGATGTTTTTTTTTTTAATTTAAAGGGTCCCAAGTATACGTTTTAAAATATCTTGCTTCTCTTTTAAAACACCCTTTTTATTTACCGTAATCGCATGTATATTATGTTATTTTTTTTATTTTGTGTATTGAGCCCCCTCAGTTGATGAGCCTCAACTAAGAAAAAGACTCATTTATTTATTTAAACATATGGTTATAGTTAGAGATCCCTGGACCATTTTTCCAAGTCATTACTAACAAGCTAACTTATCGAGAGTAGCTTTATTTTGACTAGACGTAACTTTTTTCCTTACAACAATTTTCATTGAGGGTAGCTTACAGGGGTAGCAGGAATTTAATGAGTTGATTTAACAGATATCAAAAATTTATTACAAAAGATTTTCTTTGTTAATATTTATATAAATTAACCGAAAAATATTTGTCCCACAAAATGTAGGGTTTCATCATACCACCAACATGTATGGTTAACGATGTCGTGAAAAATAACTACTAACCATCTGATTTTTTTTATAATGATTAAATTTTATATTTTTTAAATCAACATTTTAATCCTTGCTACCCCTGTATGCTACCACCAACAAAAATTGCTGTAAAGAAAAAGTTGGTCGTCTCGTCAAAATGAAGCAACTCCGAAAAATTAGGTTGTCACTAATGACTTGAAAAAGGTCGAGGGATCCCTAACTATTACTGTAAATAAGCTTTACTTACACTATCTGTCAAACCATTAACCGTTTGGCGGTACTTGTTTATTATTTTTTCATATCCCAAAAATTTCCAAATAAAGTCGATGTGGTTCCAAATTTGAAAAATATGAATAAAAGTCATTTTCATCATTCTAAAAATAATATTTAGAAATTTGTATTAGGCAATTCGTAATATTTTTTTACCAACATTATTGTCAAAAATTAAATTTTAAGTTAAAAGATTTTAAAAATTCATCCTTAATTTGCATAACTGATCATTGAAAAGATGGGTAAAAAAACGTACGCTGACATAATAAGGCATAGGCTAAACGACCGCCGGCGGCTTTGCTCAATTATTAAAAAAATCGCCGCCCAGTGGTTTTATCTATTAACGTATATAAAGCTGCCAAAAATGTTAACTAGTTTGTTATTACCGGCGGTTTTTACTTATTTTACAGTAAGATGCCTCCGTCCAGTGATTTTGTTTATTAAAACTATTAAAAACCGCCACATAATAATGAAAGTTAACCTAACTTTAATAATTATTTGTTTAATTATTTATTATTATTATTATTATTCATAAATAAACAAAAGTAAAACTAATAGATGGTATTTATTTGGGTACACGCCAAAATAAAATTAAAAGTACTAAAAACCAAAAAAAAAAAAATTTAAACAAGTAAACAGATAATTAAAAATCGACGTTTCGGTGGCAAATCTGCCACCGTTGTCAAGATAAATGGAATAAAACTAATAAAAATAAAAACTTACTTTTATTTAGGCTTTAAAATTCACAATTTTTCTGTTTTTTTGGGATATTCTGAAAACTTTGACATTAAAATGAATTATTAATTAATTATCTGTTTACTTGTTTAAAAATTTTTTTGGTTTTTTAGTACTTTTAATTTTATTTTGGCATGTACCCAAATAAATACCATCTATTAAATGAATCCGCCAAACTACAGAACATATCTTCAAAAGTAAAACTGTCTCCACACGTTTGACAATTACGAAGATTTTGTTTAAGCCCTAAAATTTACATCTTTTAGGAAAAGAAAAGAAAAGAAAAAGATATTTTAGCGGCAAGAAAAAAACTAATCCATTCATAGAACTAAAATCAAGTATTACCAATTAAAGTATGCATGTATTGAGATTAAAACAAACGTTAAAATTCTCAGAAAAAGGAAAAAAAGTTACCTACATATATATATAATTCATAAATACGGTTATTTTTTCAATCATATAAGCAACATTTAAAAGACTATTTCAAATTGTTCCATAGCTACAGCGTTTCGAATGTTGACACCTATGCAACAGGCTCCGACTTCGAATTCCGGATAGGTACTTAACTTTTTTTTCTTTTTATTTTTTTCTTGATATTTTTTTATCATATTTTCTTATTTTTTTATATTGTTCATAATTTAATAGTCAAACAAAAAAAATTTTACTTTTTAAAAATAATTTAAGTTATATCTAATTGCTGCCTTTTATGCTGACAATGACGTCCTGATAAGTTCTTTCTTCGCCTTTCCTGTCTGATAATATTGTTTTTAAGTGTTTTTGGTGTAGTAAAATATTGGGTCCCTGTGACAAAATAGTTTTTTAATGCCTTTTGCCATTGATAAAGTGGCAATCCACGTTGGGATTGCCACTTTACGCTGAACGTTGGGATAAATAAAATAGTAGTTGTTTTTTTGCCTGTCCCCATCCTGCTATACCTACTACTTTAATTTGTTTTTCCAAAGGGTGCTATAAACTAAACTACAAATTAAACAACAAAACCACAAAAACCAAACGCCCATAACTTTAACTAATTTCCGGCGGTTAATAATAAGTATTTTTCTATCTACCAATCAAAATAACTAAAAACCGCCGGTAATATCAAATTAATTCACATTTTCGGCGGGTTTCATTTACGTAAATGCAAATCCTCCGGACGGCGGTTTTCTTCTTAAAATTGAGCAAAACCGATCGTTTAGCCAGTGCCTTTAAATTAACTATATGTATTTATTTAAGGCGAAATAATAAAATTTTAAGTATATTTTTGTTTTTATTTTGGCTTAAGAGATTTGCTTGACTAATTAATTTATTAAACAAGCGGTTAGCTGCAGCCCGATTTGATTTGTTGCCATGACATAACTACAAATTTGGTGAAGCTTTTTTATGACTTTCCCCGGTATTGTTTTCAACAATTTATTAAAGATAAGTAAGTAAGTTATGGCAACATATTGAAGTAAATGTGCAATGGAAAATGGAGGTTTAAATGGGAAATTAAAAAAAAGATTTAACTAACCAGAACTAACCATGACCTTCCACCTATACCCTGTCAGAGTTTGGTCGTATTCGAATACTCAGTATTCTGAGTAGTATTCAGAATACATTTTGCCGGTATTCGAATACAGTCGAACCTCTATAACTCAAACCTCCATAAGTCGAATTTTATTGTTGTTCTTTGCTAAAATTGCCGTGTATTTTGATCTCCATAACTCGAAATCTCTTTAACTCGAAGTAAATTGGCTGTCCCTTGAGTTTCGAGTTATAGAGGCCCGACTAGTACATTTGAGTGTTTGGTATTCGGGGTAAATTGTCATACTTGGAATACCAAAAGGAAAAAAATATACTCTTATTCTTTACTTAAACCTGAGACTAATACACATTATTTCGTGGCATTTTATTTAACCGCGCGCATGTAAAAGCCAAAAATCACCTTAACTTCACCTAAAAAAGTAGAACTCGGTCTGTCAAAAGCTTATAAATCGATAAACACGGGGTTGCAGCTAACGGCTTAAATTATTGATTAGGTTTGCTTTACTTACTTATCAAATGCATTTTGGTATATTGTATCCTTTCCTTGAACTTCTAATTGTACACCCATTGCAGTTTCTAAAAAGTTTTAAAAAATTAACAAAATGTGAGTAGAGATATTTCTGTATTGGTTCGGCGGACTCATTTAATTGACGGTATTTATTTGGGTACACGGCAAATCAGATTGTATTTCCTCAAACAAAATAAAGAAAAACCCCAAAAAACCCAAAAAATGTAAAATAACAAACTAGAAAACTAAAAATCGACGTTTCGGTGGCAAGTCTGCCACCAAGTAGCTCTTTCCTGTCATTATTTGTTTTTTGAAAAATCGATAAAAATGGCAGTTAACATGACATTTTTGAACGCTATTTTCTCTAAAACTAATTGAGATAGGTATAACATGTGTTACATGTATTGTCTTGGGATTATCTGTAAAATTGATTTTTAACAAAATATCTACAGGGTGGGTCAGAAGTCTGACAAACCTCATTTACTCGTAATCCATAAAACTTTAATAATTTTTTTGTAGGTATATAGCCAGACATAAACTTTACATTTTAAAAATATTTTTGCCCACAAAAGTGTGACGGTATAAAGTTATGTTTTTTAAATGGGTCACCATGTATTTTTATATTTTCGATTAATACCTCTTTACCTTCTAAGGCCGTGCTTCCACGAGCCACTTTTTGAAATCGATATAGGCCACAAAGAATGGTTCGATGGTAGCCGATCCGACCACAAAAAGTAGCTCTTTTATCCGCTGCGGTTGTTTTGTAGTCGGAAGGGATCGGCGACTGACGGCAACAGAAGATTAATTGTAGTTGTCAAAACGCCCGTGTAAAAGAAGTAAAATTTGGAATTAGAACTATAATCTGGCGACAGTAGACCACACACCAACCACTTTTTGTGATCCATATCAACTCAAAAGTGGCCCGTGGAAACACGGTCTAACCCTTTTTGTTCTAGGTTATATAGGATCAAATCTTTAAATTTTGGAAATTTTGAATTTTCTTTTCGAAAAATGGAAAAATGAGGACATTTTTCGTATTGCAACCCTTTTCCCAATTTCGAATATTTTTTAAGTTGCCTAGGCAGGCAATTACCTAATAAGATATACAGGGTGTAATTTAATTAATGGGTAAAAAGAGGGTATGATTCTTTAGCCTATTTAAGGAAGAAAAGTTCATATAAACATATGTCCTAAACCTCTTAAGTTTTAAGATACAGCGTGTTAAAATTTCAAAAAAGAATCCTTTTTTTAATATCTTAACTATTCTCTACACAATTTTGTTTTAATTTGGCAATTATATTATCGATGTTAAGAGGGTTATTTGTTACTAACTTAATTACATTGAATAAGTCCAGTGGCGTCTCGAGAGGCAAATAAAGAAATATTTCCAACAAAAAGGGTACGTCACTGACTGTGTAAATGTATGTAAAGTTTTTGTGCCTTTTTAGATTAAGCAAATAAAAATATTGCTTTTATGTGTCTTAATTTTTTCGTATCTTGTTTAGTTTAAGAGAAAAAAAAATACTTAATTGCATATTATTAGACCATAAAAGAAGCATGACGAGATCTTTTGTTTTAAAAAGTAGGTTTTATAATTTTTAATTAGCAAATATATAACAAAAATATTAATAAAATATTTTAAATGTGTGTTTTCGATTATTTTTTTAGAGTTTTTAATAATAAAATTTATTTTGATTGTACAGGGTGTCAAGAAAACAGTGCAAAACATTTAAAAATTACAACCTTCAAAGCATTCTAATTTTTCTTTTATTATTGGTTAAGGCGTTTTAATACCTATACATTTCCTTAAGTTTGGCCTATACCTAAGTCAAAAAGTTTTTGCTATATTTTGGTTATTTTTTCCAAGAAAATATTAGTTTTCTATGGGATATTGTATTTTCTTTGATTGTTTTGATTTTTAAATATTCATAGATTTTCCAAGGGTTTACTTTTACCAAAGTCAAGTAGTTTTTATAATATTTCATTTTATTTTTTTATATTAGTTTTAAAGTTAAATTATGGTATCCGTAGAAATCATCCTAAACTGATACGAGTGTGGTTAATTTTTTTATTATCGATAAAGCACAAAAAGCTGTTTAGCAGGTGTTAACTATAAAAAATGTAATTTATCAATTAAACACAACCTAGCATTAATTCTTTAGAAAAATCAACTACATGATTTTAAACTTCCAACCGTTTTTTATGCCATACCGATAATATAAATCATATTAGATAAGTTTTGATAAAAGAAAAGGCAAAAAACTTTTAGAAACTCTGACAAATATAACTATTTTGTTTTGGATAATTTTCACCTGCTACCAAAGTTTACATCAAAACTAAAAAAAAAAGAAAATTAAAAATATTGCTACTGCTTGCTACTTGACTTACATTCATAGGTAAAGGGCAACCCTCTGGAAATGTATAAATATTAAATGGTACAAAGTAATGATTAAAGAAAATAGAGTGTCTCATTTAAAACTAATATTACAAAAAAAGAAAACTAAATATATTGCAAAAACTACTTGACTTAGGAATAGGGCAACCTTATGCAATTATATAGGTATTAACAGCAGTATTCATCAATATTTATTAGGCTGATAGCCTTTGATTGTCAGATAAAGTGCCGTTAACTTTTAATTTTTGAAAGAAAACTTCAGGTATTTGAGCTCTGTATATTATTTTTTTGGGAATGAGTTTGTTGTGGCATTTAATATGATGTCAATATGTAGTAAATGCCAGCTTAAAAAAATATATTATCAGAAAAATAAATCTTACCAAACGGATAACTATCAGGCTGACAACTATGAAAACGGTAAATACGGCAGTAAAAGACCTAAACAAACGATAAAAGAAAATACAGGGTGTTCCATTTAAAATAAAGATATTTTACCAAATTATACCTATTAGGTAATTTCCTGCTCAGGCAACTTAAAAAAAAATTGGAAAAATGATTGTGTTCTGAAAAATGTCCTGAATTTTCCATTTTTCAAAAAGAAACTGTTATATTTCCTAAATTTAAAGATTTAACCCTATATAACCTATAACAAAAAAGTGTTAGAATGTAAAGAGAAAGTAAACAAAAATATAAAATACAGTGTGATTCATTTAAAAAACATAACTTTTTACCGTCACGCTTTTGTAAGCAACCCTGTATACATCAAAATATTTTTATAATGTGAAGTTTATGCCTGACTATAAACCTACACAAAAAGAAATTAAGAAGTTTGATGGATAAGGTGTTAATAAGCTTTGTCAGACTTCTGACTCACCCTGTAGGGTGTTCTTTTAAAATAACAAAGTTAAGAGCACTTGCGGTTTACCCGAAAGTGCCACATAAATTCTGAAACTTCAGAAATCTGCATTCTATTAAAATATACATTCGACCAAAATTTCAAAATCGTGTAGGAAAAATAACGGGCTTGCTAGTAATTTCGTGGGCACCCGGTATGCCAAAATGTGACTTTGATTCGTTAATAACTTAAAACAGTCGAAGGTAGACTTGTATGTACTCTTATTAAAAACACTTAAAATTAATTATAAAATAAAAAATGGATTAATAAATAGGGTGTTCCATTTAAAAAATGAAACATTTTTGGCGTAAGTCTTTTGTTAATTGTTTGAAGATTACTATTCCAAAATTATCAAAAATTTCTGTATTATTGCCTATACCCATGCTATATCTTTTAAGATATAGCATTCTTTAAAACCAAATTTGCTTCTTTATGGACTTAACTCATACGTTTGTTATTATCCTAAATAAATATTGTGATGTAAACTAAGTATTACAAGCATATGAGAGTTAAAATATTAATTGAAAAGCCTGTCCAAAGAAAAGAAATTTTCAACAGTGCTAGTTCACTTTTTTCGCAACCAACTAGAAAAACACACAAATTTAAAGATCTTGTAAAAGGCCCTTTTAAAAATGTCATTACCAACTATGGTTTTCATTTAAAAAATGCAAGTTTATGTCGTAGCCAAATAACGGATCACTACATTTGAAATCAGATTATATCTTTTTATCTTCTATCTTTAGCAGTTTCCGGGATCTTTTAATAGGACACTAACCGTAAAATACCCTGTATATTTGGTGTCAATCCCATGTCACAGTTTTTAGATAAAACAATTTGAACATTCTTGAAGTGCACCCGAGCAACACAAAAATTTAATATTAAAAAATGCCGAAAATTTATTTTCCTTAAGGTGCATCCAGACTTGCAACAACAACAAACGCCGCGATCCGCGCCTTGTTTAGTACCAGAAATGGCCAGTTTAATTCAAAATTTACAAAACGTACTTGTTTGCGCTCAATTTTTTTTTGGCGAATAGGTCACTGCGATCCACAGCTGGTCGGTTTTTTGTCGTTAGATCAAAAAAATAAAAGTCAATAAAATCGTACCTATATCGAATAGCGCCGATGTACACCGAACCTGACTTCGAGTATAAAGCAAAATCAACAAAATAAAAATTCACTTTATGAAAGTCAATAAGGGTAGTTTGAGGTTAGTGGTTGTAAACAAAATAATACGAAAATTATTTTAATATTTAACTATTGACAAAAGTAAAATTCATTCGTATATCTTATCTATAGATATGTAAGTAAAACTTATGAATACATTTTTATGTTAAGTTTAATAACCAAACTCCTACATAATAGGATTTTTACCTATTTTTACAAGAGCTAAGTAGGTATTTTGCCCTTGTTTATTTTTTAAAACCTACCTATTAAAACAATTAATAAAAATGTATTTATTCGTTTAACTTACATATTATTAAAAACAAGATTTAATAATGAACTCCACGCTTTTATAAATAGTTAATAAAAAAAAATTGTATTGTTTTGTTTACAACATTTACCCTTTAACCATTATTACCAGTGGCGGATTTACATATTTGTCGCCCGTAGGCTATACATTTTTGCCGCCCCTAAAGCCCACTTCACTATCTTCTATGGACACCTAAAAACTTGATTACTAATAACCATAATTCTAATTAATCAACATGTAATTATTTTTATTTCTAAATCGAAATACACAATTTATAAAGTAAATTGATGGCCCCCTGGCCTGCTGGTAAATCCAATATTAATTGACATTTTATGAATGCCGCGGCACTTGCAGACCCTTGAAGTCAGGTTCGGGAAACATCGACGCTATGCGTTCGACGTACGATTTCGGTGGCTGGGATAGGCATGATGTTCAAGGGAAAGTACCGTCCTCAGACAAACAAAGAGATACAGACGCGTTTATTTACATTCAAATCTTCAGTACACAATACATCACATTCCGTTCAAATGTTTTACCTCATTAAATATTTGGCAACAGCGCACTGGACGTGTAAGCGGCACAGATGCCGGCAACATAGTAACAGAATGAGCCACGTTGCCAAACGTAATTATTCGGAATGAAAATTTTATAGAAAACTTTGTGGGGACCAATAATATTGGACTCTCTTTAATTATACAAAATTTAAACTATATAATATATAACTATATATCATTATTTAAATAAAATAAACCAATACAAATAAATACTTTAAATTAAAAAGCAAAATTAATCTTATTACCTCTAAAAAAACGTTAAAATTGTTTATCTTTGTAGTTCTCCTTTACCGCCAAATTGAAAGAAAATCGCGTCTTCCCATCTACGATCTGGCACCTGGTGATAATTAGCGTAATCTTATAAATATCACGGCAAAATTACAAATATAGTGTGCGACAAACGTATCAAAATATCGCGACAGCCCAATTTTAAGGTAAAATTCGTAGGTATAAATCTGGCAACTCGGGTTTGTTCCTGGTCGCATGGGAGTAGCAGCGGAGAGTTTTACCAATACACCTATTCTAACTTGTTCATCCCCACCATTACCTCTATCTCTTTTGCTCTTATATCGTAATAGCCAAACAATGTATGCTACAACGTTTAGAATGATTTATGATTGACTGGCCGGGTCTGTATCTATATTTACAGTCTAAGGTACCGTCCAAACTGACCAACCTGTTCGCGCGCTCCTTTGACGCCAAAAACCTACAAGCTCTGAATCACCGGCTAATCATTTGACAATCCCTTAACACTACGTAAACTACCTCCATACCATAGGTGCGCGCTATGTGGCGAGGTATGCGGCGTGGAGCGGCACGGGAAGTGTTGCAAGTCTGTACGCGGCCGGTAGAACTGCAACTGCTCATGTGCGATTTTTTTTGCAAATCTCTTTTAAATATTTTACTTATAAATGTAGGTTCTTATTTGTTTTCTTTTATGTACAAACAGTTTTTAAATAAAATATTTTTAAACAATATTCTAAAATAATCTCACCAACGAATTCCTCCAAAAAACAGCCTAAAATAATTTTATAAATATCAATTCCTTTTTCACAATTTTCGAGTAAAATTTCTGACAAAGTCAAACTTTTTCTACAAACACATCGACAAAGGAATCCAGAACTTTTGGTTAAAACATGGCATCATAAGCTTTCTATGCTTCTTCCATTTTTCAGCTAAAAAGTTTTGTATGAAATAAAATTGTAAATAAACAAGAAACATCCAAAAAATTTTGTAAATAGCAGAGTTCATTTACAAATTTTAATTACGTATACATTTAATTATGCTGGACGTAATTTAATTAATGGCTTAATATACAGGATGTGACTTTCTTAGTCAAGAAAAAAAAGTTTTTATTAACATATTATGTCCTAAACCTCTTAACTTTTGAGCTACAGGGTGTTGAAGTTTAAAGAAAAAATCGTATTCTTATGCTAACTTTAAAACTGTAATTTTTATTGTCGAAGATTTTAATTATTTTTACCATTGGCATCTATACGGGATGTATACTAAAGATTTTAAAAATATATGGTACGCCATTGCTTTTTCCAATAATAAAATTATTTTAAAATTTCTCATAATTCTTCATTAAACTTAACATCTTGATCTTTTTTTGTCCGATGCACCGTTCGCGTAAAAAAAATAAAAACCGTTTTTGATGCATGCTAAGTATAGCAAAATTATTTAAAACCAGTAGGCTAGTGCCCAATTTTAAGTTTTTTATGCAAATACGGTGCATCTGAAGAAAAAAGGCAAGGGTTCAAATTTGTTGCCAAGTACCTAAGAATTAAAAAAATATATATTTTTAGAAAAAGCAATGGGCGTACCATATTTTTTTTTGAAAAATCTTCAAAATTCATGACATACGGACACCACTGGTAGAACAATTTAAAAATCTTCTACATTAAAAAGGATTTATAGGTTCTTGGTAGGTTCGTGCCAAATTTCATAAAAATATCTCGAACAGTTTTAAAGTTATGATAAGAATACGATTTTTTTAAAATTTTTACACCCTGTAGCTTAAAAGTTATGAGGTTTAGGACATATGTTAATATAAACTTTTCTTTCCTAAATTGGCTAAGAAATCATATCCTATGTTTTAATCCATTAATTAAATTACAACCTGAATGTATCCTAGGTTAAACACTTGAAAATATAACAAAAATTTGTGCTAGTTTAAAATTACCCAAAAATATTTCTTTAAAGGGTGATTCAAAATCGATCACTTAGAAACTTAAGGGGTGATTCTACTTGACAAAATAAGGGTAGAGCTTCATATATATTTTTTCCAAATGTCATTCGGTTTCGAGTTAGAACCCGTCAAAGTTCAATTTTTATTTTGGTTCTAACCAATCCAGTTGATATTTGGCACATAAATCGAGCTTTGCAGATTTTACAATTTTAAGACAAAAGTTCTTTTTAAATACCGCAAAATGGCACTTTGCCTAAAACGAAAAATTCATTTACATCATAACTTTTTATTTTGACAGATATCGCCAGGCTGGGGGCGCCATTTTATAGACAATCAAAAACTTAAAAAATAAGGTACTTTTATTAAAGTCGATAAACCTCACCGTTTAGGCAGCAATAGACATAAAGTTTTCATCAATTTCAATCAAATTACCTACATACATACAGGGTGTCCAGTAACTCAACCGACAAACTTTACGGGGCGATTCTACAACAGAAAATAAGAAAAACTTCATATAAACATTAAACATATGTCCTAAACGTCTTAGTTTTTGAACTACGGTGTGATAAATATTTTAAAAAGCATTTTTTTATTTTTAACACCCTCGTAGTTTAGAAACTAAGACGTTTAGGACATATGTTTATATAAAGTTTTTTTCTTATTTTTTGTTGTAGAATCGTTTGGTTAAGTTTGTTGGTTGAGTTACTGGACATCCTGTATGTATGTCGGTAATTTGATTAAAATTGGTGTAAACTTTGATGTCTATTGGTGCCCAAACGTGAGGTTTATCGACTTTAATAAAGAATACCTAGTTTTAGGTTTTTGATTGTAGCGCCCTCAGCTTGGCGATATAAAGTAATGATGTAAATAAATTTTTAGGTTTAGGTAAAGTTCCCTCTGGCGGTATTTAAAAAAGGACTTTTGTCTTAAAATTTTAGAATCTGCAAAGCTCGATTTGTGTGCCAAATATCAACTGGATTGGTTAAAAAATAAATGCAATATGGCAAAAAAACCAAAATTAAAATTGAACTTTGACGGCTTGTAACTCGAAAACGAATGACATTTTAAAAAAGATTTATATGAAGCTCTACCCTTATTTTGTCAAGTAGAATCACCCCCTTAAGTTTCGTGATCGATTTTTAAATCACCCTGTATTTTAATTTAAGACTGAAAAATATTTATATCAAAATTTAAGAAATTTTGTATTAAAAGGATTTTTTTAAACCTGTTTGATAAAATGAAAGCGGAAGTGTTTAATCATCAATGTCAAAAATTTACGCTTTGGTACGTTACTAAATTATTTTTTATGGCTAAAAATGTATACTTTAAAATTTACCCATAGAACTTTATACAGTGTGGCCCATTAAGTGTGGCGACAAGTAAAAAACTTTTATTTGCAATTTCTCAAAAAATGATATTTTATAAAAGTTAGTGCCTGTTCTTAAACTTTCAGCAGTTAATTTAAATAAAAGTTTAATGGTGTACGAGGTAAGTCAAAAAGATTGAAAACTGCTTAAGAGTAAAGTGTCTTATTTAAAAAATATAACAAACTGTTGAAAAATTATTTAGAAATAAAAGGTTATGGTTAAATACCAAGTCATGGCCTCCTATTTAAGTTTTATTTATTTATATTTGAGTTATCTTTTCTACGCTTTCATTAAGATTAAAACAATAATTTTACAAGGTAAATAAGGAAGTGTTATAGGCATTTTATTATTTATAGTATATTTGCTTTAATCAAAAGTATATTTGTATAATTTTAAGCCCGTATTAAATATTCTTGCAACAAACTTAAAGTTAGCGTTAGTAAAAATAAAAATTCAGTTAAATTTTACAAATTTCCTTTGATTTGATTAAATTTGTTTAAAAGATAGTTGGTTGAAACTGCTTAAAAACAAATTAAATTAAAAATAAAAATTTGTATCATACAGGGCAGATTCAAAATTTTTCAAAAAATTTTAAAAATTTGAATAGGTTTGATAACTAAATTTTTATTTTGTTGTATTTTAAAAAATGACAGTATTCTAATTTTAAGCAGGTTTTGACTTTTTGACATCATCTAACTGTGTATAGAACTAACTACTTTTAATAGAACTAACTACTGCTAATATAGTTTCGGATCATGCACCGACGTTTATAAAGAATATATATTTTTTTCTTGATAAATTGTAAATAAAGAAGTTCTTTATTTGCTACATACTTAATGGACCACACTATATACTTTTAAAAATATAACAAAACAAACCGAAATATAAAAAGTTTGTTAAATATTCCATTTTTTTTAATAAATAAATATTTATCCCAATTGGTGTATTATTCTTTTGTTCCGCTTTCCAATATAAAAATAGATGCATAATTAATAACTATAAAAATATAATATATTTTATTAGCACATTGGTGCAGTATAACTTTTCACAAATCAAAAATAGCACTATCCATGTATTGGTGCAGCTTATCTATTTATTCTTTTTAAGGTCACAGAAACGAGTAAGCGTATTTTGGCGCTCTTCGTATCTGCATATTGTAGGGTCCGCGCGTTAAGTAAAGAGGCCTCCGACGCGACGTCATCATTTTCTGCGCAAAATCTCCTTTAATTCCCTTATCCCGTATTTAAAATGTTATTTGTTTTTTAAATCAAAACTTTAAAATGTCTACTTCTAGGTAACAATACGAAGATCTCGAAACCGCGATTGAAAGAGAGTTGCAGAAGATTTCGCGTAGATAATGATGATGTCGGTGGCCTCTTTAGTAAACGCGAGGACTTTAATAATTTTGTGCTTCTATGGCACTAGTTATATGTTACTTACGCAACGAGGTCAAAATTCCATCTCCGATTTCATTTGAAAGATGTATGTAAAGAGAATCTTTTAAGGAACTTTGTACCTCCCAAAACTTTTTGTATTTGTTCAGGTTCATGCAATAAGTAAATAAGTCTTTGTCCAAACCAAAATTTAAAACCTTCTGGGTATTCAGCTTGCATTTTTGAATATTTCTAATGATATCTAAAACATAAGAATTGTTTAAGTGGGTAACTTATTTACAGTACTCAAAATCAATATGTATCCATGATTTTTAGAACAACGTTTGATTTACAACAAGAAATCCGTTTATAAAATAATTGGTACCTAGAAAATTTAAATATCAACAATTATATTGGTAAAGTTTATATAATCTCAATTGAGACAGCAAAAACCGAATTTCAAGCATTTCCAAAGCGGCTTTTTTGTTCATTAGTTTTGGAAATATGGTCATCTAAATCAGCCACACCTTTCAGTTCTCCTTGCAGGTACTTGTGCTCATCGAAAACGCCTATCAATTTTTTTTTCAAACCTTACTATGAATAAACTAAATCCTAGAAAATTTTAAGCTTACAGCTCCAAGTTTTTCTATTTATTTTTTTTTAACTTTTAAAATATACAGGGTGATCATGTGCAGGGCTGATGCTTGCCAGGTAATGATTGTCGTACTTAGCATGCTATGACTCATCACTATACAAATTCCTAGCCTTACACGCCCAACGTTATTCGAAGGGTTCACTACCTTGGGACTAACTATTTTGTTTTTAATTTAATGTTTTTCCCCAAATCATAGATACATATTGATTTTGGATTCTGTTTTGTGGGTGCTGGTGGGGAAGGAGGTAAAATAATAAAAACTCAGATGTAACTTACTAACTACAACATGAAATTGGTAAGAAATCGCAAGATGTTTCAAGACAGTTTACGCGAAAAATTATTTAATTTACTTGTTTAGTTGTTTTTTATTATTATTTTACATGTATTTACTTTTATTATACAGGGTGATACGATGCAAGGCTGAAAATTCTGGGTCTACATTTTCTTTGCTCCCGCAAAACATTAGCAGAGTCAAACTTCCAGAGTGCCTGATTCTTTTGTCGGAACACTGCCCTCATTATAAAACCCTTTGTTAATACAGCTACCTTCTGTTGGAGAGGTAATATTCACCACATGAACATGGCTACTTCTGCGGCAGCCTTTCACCTCTAGTGTTTTGCGGTTTAGACAGCATGCCTGTACCATTATCAGAGGTGCGTTAAAAACACCACATGCTTGAAAGGAGTCAAAAAGATCACTTTTCTAATGAAACCCCCTGCATGATTACACCTGGTCAAATTAAAGAAGAACGCTTAAGATGTGAGCGTTGCCCCTATTACCTAACATCAAGATTTTACAAACTGCTTGTAAAAAATATTTTTGCCAACTTAATGTTGTAACCATGGAATGATCGTAAGACGTTTGGTGACTTTGACGGCGAATATTTATTGCGTTACCGACAGTGCACAATATTGCCAGAAGCCGTGACTTAACCAACAGGAGTCCTGAATTAAGGCCACGTAACGAGAGAGGCTTACGACTGTGCAAAAATACTGTACTAACATGCGAAGTACAGAAAATAACATACATTAGAACGAATTGCACAATGCCAGAAAATAACCATTTAAACATTTAAATGTAAAAGTATAGACGACTTCGTGGTTGCTTCTCACTGATGGGGATCCAGATTCAATACACCGCACTACATCGCAGTTCTTTCTTAGTAGCACTGAGTACGACCTTTTAAAACACCTAAAAAAAACAAGCCGTGCGAATGGTACTGGCGGTCATCCATGGCCCAGCGCCAAATTCACATCGCATCGTCACGTAAGCCTCGGAAACTTCGGGCACATCGTGAGCTGGCGATCCGTCCGAGTCCACCAGCCCCATTCAAAGATACCACGACAAAATCTAGTAACAGTCTCCCAAAGGCCTGAGATATCTTTCTGAAAGATTGAAAGTGTGTCATCATAAATAAAAGCTACTCTTATTCTTCTCAAAATACAGAAAAACATTAGTTCGTTTGAAACCATTTGCTTATCACGCTTCATTTGGAAGATTATTTTAAAGATCGTCAATACCTGTTTATAAGTTACTTATAATGTCGTTAAAGGATTTATAAGCTTCGATATGGTTACTGTGTCACTTAAAAGTATTTTTTGTTGTGCGCCCAGCTTATTGGGTTGAAAACTTTCGATGATTTAGTAGAGATCGAGATATGATATTGTCAGCTTTAAATATCTTTGATTTTTTGAGTAATACAGAGGTGTTTACTTCTCAAAAATGAATTTTCGACCCCCTAGAATAACGGAAATAATTTGAAGAACGTTCTGCAGCGATATGGGATGATTTCATGTGTAAATTAAATACCCAACATAAAACATCAATCTTCTACGAATTAAAGCACTAATTTACTGCGTTTAATTAAACCATTTCTAACACAAATTGAGTATTCGAAATGATAGAAAGAGTTGAAAGGTTACAACAAAAGTACAATAGATGAATATAAAAATTGTTAATATAGGGGTACATTTGGAAGTTGTTTATAGGACCAGGTCAGTCGCAATGCCGAAAAGTAGATCGACAGAGATGCTGCCTTGGTCTCTGCGTTCCGTTTTCAACGTTGAACGCGACTTTGACAGCAAATGACGCATCAGCGTCAGCCGTCGCATGGTGGTGTAACTTGACATGCGCAAATTAGAAAGATTTTTTTATTTTTTAATGTATTCATTACTTAATTGATAACCTTGGCATATAATCTGCTTAAAAATTCCCGTTTCTGGTTAGTCATTCTTTTATTAACTCAAAACCAACAATATAACCCCGTAAACGACGTTCCCTAAGCTGAACACGATGACTGACGTGATTCCTACACATGCACAAGTTTGCACGACGCGCGCCACTAAAAATCAAACTCGGACATCGAGTCGCATGCCAAGCCAGATGTGATACAGTTTGGCTTTTTTGACAGATGCATCACCGTGTATACCCCGGTAGAAATGTTAACATAAATATACTTTTATAATATATAATAGCCCCATAAAAAAAAAAAAGTTTATACACAAGAGTCAGGTATATGAATTCCCATGTAGTTTTTGGTAGCTGAATTTGACTCCGAACTCAGAAATGAACCAAACACGTCTTGAATTAGCCCCACGGGCCAAAAATGTCAAGACGCCCTGTATATACGGATTCCAGGATAAGACGGGGTCAAGGGTGCAATTCTGAAGCCAAAGCCGGATTTGTGCCTCGACAGGTCTACGGCCAACCATAGCTTTGTTTCTGGATCGGGGAAATTATCCCTATGGGGGCTATTGAAATTCGCTGTTTGGACCTGGAAAATGAGCGCATTAAAAGCCGGAAATTGATGATTCAGCACTTAGCCGGCACAAAGCAGGCATCTGGCTGGCATGCGTGCTCGATGTCCGAAGTTCTGACCGTAACGTCATTGCACAATGCGCAATGCGTTATAATATCGTCGGATATCATTCGAGACCCCACGGCTACGTCGTTACGGGGTTATATTGTTGGTTTTGAGTTAATAAAAGGGCTATTTTGGCGCCAGGAGAGATGTATTGCGTGATTTTATAGATATATACCAAGGTTATCCATGTTTTGGAAAGTTAAAGTAATGAATACATTTAAAAAAATAAAAAAATCTTTTCCTGAATTACGCTTATGTCCAAGTTGATTACACCACCAGCTGCGACAGCTGACGCTGATCTGACAGGTACATCTGAATCGTGTGTATCAAAGCGTCATTTGACATTTGCTTTCATGCAAGTGCGTTTCAGGAAGACGTTTATGGAAAACGGAACGCAGAATTTTTCTGAAAATTTAGCATCTTTCATTTTCTTACCTGTTCTATCGATCTAAAATATTTTCAGCATTGCGACATTGCCGTTTCTATCAAAAGTCCTATAAACTTTATTTTTTTTAAATGGTAACACCCCTATATTAACAAGTTTTTATATTCGCTCTATTATTATAATACTTTTTTGTTAATATTGTCCTATACCTATCTCTATCGGTTTTCGAGATAAAAAATAATTTGTGTTAAATATGGTCCAAAACATGGCCCTAATTAAACTTAAGTAAATTAGTGCTTTCAATTCATGAAAAGTTGATGTTTGTTGTGGTTTAGACATACACGATGTATTTAATTTACACCGAGAAATCGACTCCATATCATACAGGGCGTGCTAAAATTACTATTATTTCCGTTATTCTTAAAAGGGGTCAAAAGTTCATTTTTTCGAAATGAAACCTCCTGTATATTACTCAAAAAATTAAAGATGAAGAAGAACGCTTTTAAGATGACATATCATGTCCCTATACCCTAAATCATCAAGTTTTCTTAATAAGCCGTTTTTTTGTAAAAAATATTTTTTAAAGAATTTAATTTTAAGTAACCATGGAAATATCAAGCTTATGACACTTTGGTGACGTTTATAAGTAACTTATAAACAGGTATTGACAGTCTTTAAAATAATCTTCCAAAATGAAACGTGATAAATAAAATGGGGTTTCAAGAAGAATTTGAACTAAATGTTTTTTCTGTATTTTGAAGAAAGAATAAAATTAGCTTTTTATTTATGATGACACACTCAATGCTCAAGAGATATCTCAAAATACTAAGGAAGACTGTTACCGTTTTGTCGATAATTTATCTTTAGAGAAATAAAGGAATTCGTGGTTTCAACTGGACGGATCGCCAGCTCATTGTACCCAGAAAGTTTCCAGGGAACTTTACGAAATGTTTGACGATCGTTGGTTTAGGCGCTTGGGGCCATGGGATTGGCCACCGAGATCACCCGATTTCACGCAGCTTGACTTTTTTTTAGGTGTTTTAAAACAAAGGGTGCACATTACTCCAGTGCCTACTAAAGAAGAACTGCGACGGCGAATAGTGCGGTGTATTGAAGATCTGGATCCCCATCAAATTGAAAAAGCAACCACGAGTCGTGTACAAAAGCACATTTTAAAATGTTTAGAATGTAATGGACATTTTCAGCATTTATTTTTAATTCGTTCTAATTATGTTATTTTCTGTACTTTCACATGTTAATTTAATTATTTTGTAGTCGTACAAACTTCCTCTCGTTCATTGGTCTTAATTCAGGATACATTTGGTTAAATTTTTTGCAACTTCTGGCAATGATTTGATCACACTGTCCGTGTACAATAAATAATTTCATAAAATTCAAAGTCACCAAACTGTCATAAGCTTGATATTTCCATGGTTACTTAACATTAAATTCTTTAAAAATATTTTTTACAAAAAGCGGATTTATTAAAAAATCTTGATGATTTAGGTATAGGGACATGATATGACATCTTAAAGCGTTCTTCTTCATCTTTAATTTTATTGAGTAATATACAGGGGGTTTCATTTGAAAAAATGATCTTTTGACTCCTTTTAAGAATAACAGAAATAATAGTAATTTTAGCACGCCCTGTATGATATGGAGTCGATTTGCAGGTGTAAATTAAATACATCGTGTCTGTCTAAACTACCACCAAAACATCAACTTTTCATGAATTGAGAGCACTAATTTACTTAAGTTTAATTAGGGCCATGTTTTGGACCATATTTAACACAAATTATTTTTTATCTCGAAATCCAATAGAGATAGGTATAGGACAATATTAACAAAAAAGTTTTATAATAAAAGGGCGAATATAAAAACTTGTTAATATAGGGGGTGTTCCATTTAAAAAATAAAGTTTCTAGGACTTTTTGATAGAAGCGGCAACGTCGCAATGCTGAAAATATTTTGGATCGATAGAACAGGTAAGAAAATGTAAGATGCCAAATTTTCAGAAAAATTCTGCGTTCCGTTTTCCATAAACGTCTAACCTACCATCGACCGTGAATCACCCTGTAT